>JAURVB010011169.1:0-57858 GCA_033002965.1 Piper betle
CATTAAATTCCACACTTTTCTCATTAAATTCCACACCTTAATTTATGGCTCATAACCTTTAACTTTAGTAGATCAATTTAATTTAGCCAACCTTATATAATAACATATGATACAATTCCTGATTCATGTATATATTTATGTCCAATTTCCAACAGTAGTAAGAATCCCCCACCAATCAAGAAAAATTTAAGAAGCTAACAAAGGAATTAAAACTGTAAAAGTTTGTCTATGCGAGATGATTAGCTTGCATTGAGGTTGGAGAACGCCGATTGAGCACAAACTCAATGGACGCAAGAAACGAAGTAACACTACTGGTCCTCAGGACGATGCGCGGGATATTCAACACCACGCACTGCCCGACATGAGGTGCATGGCGACGTTATTGAAATTTTATTCTAATTTTATATAATCCAAGTATATTAATTAGTAATATAATTAAAGATAACTATCATAGGGTGGTTATTCCTATAATTTCTTGATGGGAGAAGTTAAATACAGTGTTTATCTTTTGGGTCTCTCATCTAGATATTTTTTCTATCCTTATCTGTCATCACCTTCACCTTGGAAGTACAACAGATCACAAGATTTTAAAATACCAATTGAAAAAATCTGTCATAAAAGAAAGTATGATTTATTTATTATAAATATATATATTTGATTTACATTTGATATCACAGCATTCATCGGTGTAATTTTTCTTCTGTAAAATTTTTTTCGGTGGAATTTATTTTTCCATTTAATACCATTATCATAATGATTTTATAATAAAAACTTCTCATTCTTCAATAGGTATGATGACAATATTAATAATTGCTTGCATGAACGAACCCAAGGAAGAATACACTCCAGTTTTTGGTAGTTATGCCTTATTAATGGTTGCATGTTACATTAATGTCAAATAAGAGGTGAAATGCTTTTAAATCCTAATAAAAGGCTAAAAATTTCCAATAAAGGGTTGAATAAATTTGAATAATTTAAAATAATGACGTTAAATGGGCTAGATTGTCTAGTCATTCTCGGCTTTACTCTTACTTCGTAAGTCTAGAAATATCCGATGGTCACTTATTTAAGGCCTAATTTTAAGTTATATTTTAAAACTCATGTTCTCGCTTAAGTAATGGGTAATTGTAGGTAATTTTTATATGACTAATTTAGTGAATAAATAAGCAGTCCAACAAACAAATATAATAGACAATTCGACAATTAGTTATGTGTCCGTCCATATACATTGTGCTTTATCCATAAACAATCTGATCTATTTTTATGGACAATACATAGTCTGTTTATGGACATGAACATTGATCGAACTATTTTGGTTCATGTAGTTGTCTATACACCCACTTAACTATGTTTAGAGAATAAAGTTAGCATGCTCATGAACTGTTTGGGTGTTTAAGTGTTGTCCATATGATGTCTAAGGATTGTCTGAACCTAATTGTGAGATGTTCATTTATTATTGTGCATGTGAGTATGCATATCTTTTGGGTTATTTGTATCTTTATATGTAATGAATATGCACGTGAAATGTTTGAACATGACATGATAGTTTAAATATATTGTGTTGATGTTAAGTGATCGGTGTATTTTAAATTAACTAAAGGGTAGTCATAACATCCTTAATTAAGATAAAATATATATAACGTGAAATATAAATCACATATAAATTTTAATACAAATTCTAATTAAACTTTGTGATTATGATAGCTTTATCCAACAAGGAGGTTATTATGATTATTTTGTTTAATTAGGGTGAAATAGAAAATATTTATATTTCTTAATTAGCTCATAAACATTGAGAAATATTTAATATTTTTCTAATTTTATCGTTGAAGTAGTACATGAATCTATTTTGTGTTAAAGTCTTTGCTTATAGGTAGATTTTAATGATATATTGATTCATTTTAGTATGTTTGCATTAGTAAGCATGCAACTGTAGTGATAGTATACAATGTGTCTCAATATTTGTGGCAGTAAATATGATTATATGTTTCTTGCAGTTGTTTAATATTTGATGATTTTTTATGATAAATCTGGAGTTTCTCATTTAAGTGGTGATCATAATTATAAGGAATGGAAGGAGAAAGTCCTTTGTTTCGGGTACATGTACCTTGACTATGCTCTTTGCTGAATCTAGTATTCAAAGTGAGAATTTATTGTACGAACGTTGGGAGTGATCTAATCGTTTAAGGTTGATGTTCATTAAGTCTCGCATTACAACTAGTATTTTTGGGTTAATTCCTGAATGTGAGTATGTCAATGATTATATGAAAATTATTAATCAACAGTTTGAGACTTCAAACAAATCATTGCCTAGTACCGTGATGGCAAAATTGTTATCAATGAAGCTCACCAACATTCATGGTCTGCGTAAGCACATTATGGAAAAGAGAGATATTACTTCTTAGCTTAAGTCTTTGGAGATTGAGATTTTGAGTCTTTTTTGGTGCATTTCATTTTTAAGTCTCTCCCTTTTGATTACGGTCCTTTTAAATTAACTTATAACACAAAGAAGGAAAAATAATCGATAAATGAACTTCTGACCATGTGTGTTCAAGAGGAAGGGAGATTGATTCATGATCTGGATAGAATTGTACATATGGTGACTCATGAAAAAAACAAGAAAGAAAGTTGGGCATATATGGAAAAACAAAAGGCATATCCATGTTAATAACAAGAGGGAATCCAGCTGCTTCTTCTATAAAAAAATAAACATATAAGGAATGATTGTCCTAAACACAAGACATGAGTTGAGAAAAGAGGTAATTGTTCGTCCAAACCATGTGATCGAACCCTGGTCGAGTCAGTGCCTTCGCAACTAATCATCAAAAATATTTCATGGTGGTTCCAAGATCCAAGGAAGAAAATAAGAAGAATGAAAGGATAAGAAGGCCTGGTGAGGATTTTGGGGGTTTGAAATAACGAACTAAAAATGGTTGGTCAGGTAAGGATTCAATGGCCATAATCAAGAACGGTACAATGGAAAGGTATATAATGGAAAGGTATATAAAAGGACTACATTGAAGAAAAGAGGGTACTCGTTGAGTTGAAGAAAAGAGGAGAAAGAAGAAGCGGAAAAGAGAAAAAAGAGAAGGGCCTCGTTAGAGATTTATCTCTAGCGACCCTCTAGCCCACCCACTAGTGCATGGCTTGAAGTGCCCCCGACATCTACTCGCTGACCATCACCGCATAAGAGCTTCATTGTGGCTAAAGAAACAATTACGAAGGGTCATCTTTACTTGCAATTCGAAACCCGCCATCTTGGCATCCCGTATTGCTGCTTGCTGCTGCCCCATAAGGAGAGGATGAGACAGCATGAAGCCTTGGAATGCCCTAGCTAGTGCCGCCACGAAGTTGCTGTCTGATGAGATGCCTCAGCCCAGCCTAGCCCCTTGGAGTGTTGCTTAAGTTGGTTGTTGCTGCACTGTCCTTTGTTGGCTAATGGATCTTCACCTTGCTGTTGGAGTCTAAGCAGCGGGGAAGTTCACCACCTCACCACCTTGCTATTGCCCTTGCCAAGTATCAAGTCTTGTTGCTATTTGAAGTCTCAATAGTCAGAAAATGTCGCAGCCCCCGGAATTGAGAAGGGAAGCAGTTGCTCATCTCGAAGCCTCACCAAAGATCCTATTGGAGCCACCATCCTGCCTCGCGGCCATGCCGTGAAGGGGAGAAGCCAGGAGTCACTGACGTCAAGACTTGTCAACAAAAGCTCAGTCCTTTTCGTTGGAGTCGTGTCGTTGCCGCCGTGGATGCTAAAGTAGGTGCTGCTTGGAGTTGAAGCTCGTCCCAGTACATACCCTTGTTGCTTGGCCAAAGAGAGGTGTTGTAGCCCAGGTTATTGCTACAATGTTTGAAAGGGAGTGAAGCTTGCCACTATCCTATCACAGTGTCACTGAGTCATTGCTGCTATCCTGAAGCCCCTTGCATTACCGATTGCATTGCTTGCCATCGTCCAAGGTTTGTGTCTCTGCTTCGCTGGAATAGAAAAACAAAGAAGTCATGCTTGCTCTGCCCCATCAATGTGTTGCCCTGCCCAGGAATTGTTTGGAGCCCCTTCACCCTAGAGCCCTACCACAGAGCTTTGCCAAGAAGAAAGGAAGAGTCTTGCCGCTTGAAAGCATCTTGCCGGCCTCACCGTGGAATGGAAATGCACCACCGTACGAGTACTGCCAAACCTCGCGGAGCTGTTTGAAGTCTTGTTGCCACTTACTTGAATCGTTGCTAGACACGGCTGTGGACCAAAGTGGACCTACCCAGAGGGAAAGCAGGAGAAGAAGATATAGAGAAGTCTGAGTGGAGTTTGTCTTACTAAGGATTGTTGTTGAAATAAAGAATAGAGAGTTGAAGTTTTGTTGGAGGCCACCAAGATCAAGATAATTGCTTATATGCCCTGCCAGAGTCTGAGCTTGTGAGTTGTTGGCATAAGATCAAGTCATGCTATTGATGTTTGTGTTTTGAGTCTCGTCATCGCCAACTTGCTGCATAGCCATATCTTGTCATCCAGTACTTTGCCAATGAAATGAGGATTTTCTGTGAAGCATTGTTGCAAGGAATGTGGAGGAGCCTTATTAGGCGCTGTTTGGAGTATTGATAAGTAGTTGTTGTCCTATTGTTGTGTCATTTCCATCCAAAGTTGAAGATCGTAGAAGCAAAACATGGGTAGTGAGCAGCCTTGCCTTTCCAAGAGGATAGATTATGAAGAAGTAGAGTAAAGGAAGATCACTGTCACATCCAAATCTTGCTTGAGTCTTTATACTGATTGCCTGGAATAGCTGCTACCAAAGTCTTAAAAAAACAGTTGCTACTTGCCATACCTGCTGCAATACTAGTGCAAACCGGAGTGCCCCGAATTGAAGCATTGCCATTCTAAAGCTTGTTTGCTGCTGTATGCTCACTGCTTTAGAATATTTTACCACCATTGCTAGCCGCACACACCAAAGGATGAAGTTCACTGCTAAGTAGAGAAGGTTTTGTTGATGGCTCACTAAGGAGGGGAATTGAAGTGTTGCCTACGGAACAGAAATTTAATAGAGGGAGAAAGGAAAAATCTTGCTGCCCCTCTTGTTGCCTTTGTTGTACCGAGAGTTGTTGCCTCTCATCGGAGTGTATCGCCTAGTCACCGTAAAATGCTAGAGCATTACCCAAAGATGCTTGCCTGAGCAGAGTAGCAGCAGAAATAGGGGAAAACCGCCACAGAGAGCTGATTTTATGGTTATTTTTCGACCAAGGCCATCCCCAGCCTCGATGTGGTCTTCAATACGAAGTTGGTGAAGTGATCTATAAACCCAAGTCCACTAAAATTCGTTTGCTGTAGTCCAGGCGTGCCCAAGACACTAGAAGAAGAAGGAAATAGAGGAAAGAAGCAGAGGCCAGGAGGAGAAGCGGGTTTGTCTTACCCTCTTGCCCACTTATTATTGATATTGTCCACAACTTGTTGAACTGAATATCAAAATCGGACAAGGTGTTTGTCCATTGACCAAGCCCGTTACTGGATATCCACAATGATGATTGTTTGCCCGACTGACCTTTTACACTTGATCGTGTCCATAAGTGTTGTTCGTAACCTGGCCCTTATTCGCCCAGCTCAAAAGTAAGACCAATCCAAACAGGTTCATTTGTAGACCGGGCTCAATTCAATTTGGATCAACCCAAGGATTTATTTTAAGGATAATCGAGTCACAGAGGTTAAATCAGATTCTTCATCAAAGCATTGCAATGGATAAATTATGTATGGAGTCAAAGGATTAAACCGGCAAAATTCCACTATGATTTGTAATTTGTGAAAGAATTGAAGATTAGTAAATTGTGAGTACTAATCTCACCGTTGACTAACTTAGGGATTCAAGTTGAACCTTAAGGAACCATGTAAAATTTCTTGTGTATTATTTTGTGTTGTGCTTGTGTTAATTTCTATTTTTATCGCACTCTCTTTATGTGGCAAGGGTGCCTCTGTCTTGATCGAAAAGACACGATCTGTGAAGGTAGACGATCCCATGCCCGAACAGTAATCTCATCTCATTTGTTTGTTATGAATCTAATATAGTTGATGTTTATTATAATACTTGGTGGACTGAATATGGTTCTACAATCTATGCTTCGAATACCATGGAGGGTTTCTTAAACCAAATGAAACCGACGAAAAGTAAATAAGGCATCTATTCTGGTAACCAGATGCATTCACATTTAGAAGCTATTGGGACATATAAACTTATTTTAAGTTCTGGCTTTGTGCTTAATCTAGAAAAAGACCTTTTATTTTCCTAGCTTTTCTAGAAACTTAATTTCCATTTCAAGACTTGTGCCCTTGGGTTTTCATTTAATTTTTCTCAAAACACTTTTAATTTGTTGCATAACTCTTGTTGTTGTGGGTAATCGTTTTATGAATCAAGATTTATTTCAAATCCACTTGCAACAAGATGTCCCTTATAACTTAATGGTTATACATGGTACTATTGATATAAAGCGTTGTGTTATGAATGAAAAATCCTTCATTCTGTGGCACCAAAGATTAGGACATATCTGAGTCGAAAGAATTAAAAGACTTGTAAATAATGGAGTTCTTAAAACTCTTAATTTTGTAAATTCTGATACTTATGTGTAGACTGCATTAAGGGAAAACAGACAATATATCTAAGAAGCGTGCTAGGAGGAGTTCTGTAACACCCCAAATCCGGTCCACGCTTATGAACCGAACCGGTATATTACAGGCCCCGGTTAGGTCGGCTAACCCGAACCTAACTCATGCGGATCCAATCTCGGCGTCTTAAGATGAAGATACAACTCGCAATGCATTGATGAATGCACAAACCCTAACATGGTACTACATGAATGACATGCAATTCAAACACATACCAATACAATTACAATCAAACTCAATGAAAATTCTGAAATAAAATAGACAAAATTTCCCCTAAAAGTGCAATTAGGGTCCACCCTGTCAAAACTATATATACAAATATATATGCATATATCAACAATTTTAATCACACATAATCTAATATACTGTATATTCATTATAAAACTTGGGCCACACTTCTACTGCGCACTCTGATCACATCTCACCTCTTGTCATCATGTCATAACATCATATCATTTCATCATCTCATGACATTCAATCATATCATACCATGTCTTAACATTTCACAACATCCGCAATATAATAGTATCATAAACAAAACATAACCACTCAATCGACTGACATGTGTGCAAGCGACAACAATGCTCCTCCATCCAAGCTGGCTCCTCCAACTCTGATTATTACCTACATATAGTATAAAGACACATCAGTAACAAGTGTTACTGGTCCGTAAAATAAAATAACTATAACAAGCTGGCTATGAGAGCAAACTCTCATATGAAAGAAACCATCATATACTCCACGTGAACACTCTGAAGGGCACTACTGAGGAGCCACTGGGCTACAGACCCGGTAGCATCCCAAACTTACTGATCTGTTGCTGGTACTGTGCCGCTCTCGGCACTTCTTTTTCAGTACTTCACGTGAAACTTTGTCCTAAGCTCTCTCCTTACCTCCATATTTCTCCTGGCCTTGAGCACGAAGCCCGAGTATTCTCAGGCAGTTGCCTTTAGTACCCTTTTAACCATAAGTCCGGACATGCACTGTACTAAATAGTACCCGTAAACCTCCACGTTCTCCGGGTGTGAGGAACTCAAACGCGGAGTTGTCAAGATCCCTCGGGAATGGAACAGTCCACTGGCACTAATCCAGAGCCCGCTTTGACTATCACGGCATCCGCTCATGGTACGTGCAGTCAGTTTCTCCATCTCTCGTCTCACTGAAAATGCAAAAACTACATATATATAAGGCTGGGTAGGGATTTATATAATAGGCCCGAAGGCAACTTGTGGTGGATCTTGTTTTCGAAATCATCCTCGAGGGATCTCATCCTCGAGGGGTTATTAATCTAGAAATCTATTCGGCTTGATGGCCCGAGTTAAGTGGGATCCAATAAAACGTCACTTAACCCATCCTGCAAATAATAAGATAAACATGCAATAGAAAGACATAAAACAGAGTCGAGTCCTAAACGGACCTGGTAGAAGCTCCAAGCGTGTCATCGCGCCTAGGCAGCGAGCTCCTCCTCCGTACCTACACATCAAAACTAAATACTAACGCCCGCTAACTAAATGATGAATCACACACAATGACCGTCAATCAACAATCAAATAATCATAAATATGAAAATAATTCTAACTAATATTATTCATACCAATTTTATTGTGTTTTTCCTAAGTTACATCGACCCGATTAACATGCTCAAATTTACTTTACATCATTGGATCACTTAATATTTACTCATTACCAATCATATCATACATATCATTACTTCTTTCATGCTCAGACTTCTATCATGGGAATCACTCAATCCTATCATGTTGTGCTAACAATCATCATCAATTTTAAATAATCAAATCAGAGGTAATTATACCTCACATTGTCGGCAATCGGCGACGGCTAGGGTCCCGTCGCGTGTCTCGGAGCTCGAATTCGGCGCTCCTCAGCGTCCGACGTTCGATCGGGCTCGACTGGGTGAGCCTTGTGGAAGATCCGGTGAATTTCGGTGAATTCCAGAAATTCCAGTTTTCCGAGTGGTTTTCGGCGGTTTTCCGGCAGCTTCCGGTGACAGTCGCCGGTGGCGTCTGCTGGCCGGAAAGTGGTCGTGTTGGGTTGTAAAACCCACGATTCGAGTTAGGGTTTTATATTCAGAACCGGTCGGGTCGACCATTATTTTTCGAGTTGAGTCAGTTTCAGGACACGTGTACCGAGCCGACGCCGGTCGCGTGTATGAGCTATGAGGGTCATGCGTACCCAAGTATATGATGATAACGTCATGAACACAGCAGAACAGAATGAGTTATCAGATATATGAGAGTATGTCAGTCATTTTTTTATTATTTTTATATATAATGGATCGTAGAATTAGTTTTAGGCCGTTTATCGCGTTAGGACGCGTTACGGGCATTTTGGGTGGGTTGATAGTTCTAGAGCATATCATTACGATGTTTGGTATTTGTTTGATTTTACGGGATTTTTCCCGATTTTTATGAATTTTTTTTAGGATTTAATACGACTTAGTTATTATACTTGACTCGAGTCGGAGACGAGTCAAGTAATATTTACGAGTTTGCCACCACACACACCCTCAACTTTTTCCTTTCTTCTTCCCCAAACCCTCGCCCGCGCCGCCCCTGTTCGCGCGCCACCGCCGCCGCTGTCGGCGCCGCCGGGCCGTCGACCGACGCCGCCCAGCTCGGCGACGACGTCGCCCTGCCGCCCGGACTAGGTCCGGCCCTCATCGGACCGCCGCAACGCGAGGAAGCCATGCCGCGACACCGCACCCGCGTTGCACTTCCGTCATCGATTCCGCCGCCGGCGACCAGCGCCGCCGCGATCGGTCGGTCGCCTCAGCACCCTCAGCCTTCCAGCGACCTTCCCCGACTGGAACGGAGGCCATAGCCGCCGTGGTTGGCCGGATCTAGCGTCCCATCGCCGCCGGCTCTGTTTTGCCATTTTTCGGCGAGCCGCCGCCTCCATTGGCCACGCTGAGGTCATAGATGAGTCGGGGTCGCCGAGCCGGTTCCGAGGGTACCCAACACGACCCCTTTTCGACCAGTAGACGCCGCCGAGCGATTGTCGCCAGAAAACCACCGGAAGTCGCCAGAAAACCGCCAGAAAAATTGGAATTTCTGGGATTCGCCGGAATTCACCGGATCTTCCGCGTCACATCAGGACGTAACTTTGAAAAACACAATAAAATTGGTATGACTAGGATGAGTTAGAATTATTTAAATTTATGATTATTTAACTGTTGCTGGGTGTTGATGATTGAATTGTGATTGATGTTCATTGTGTTTGATGCATCATTTAGTTAGCGGGCGTTAGTATTTAGTTTTGATGTGTAGGTACGAAGTAGGAGCTCGCCGCCTAGGCGCGATGACACGCTTGGAGCTTCTACCAGGTCCGTTTAGGACTCGTCTCTGATTTACTCTTTTCTATTGTATGTTTAATTTATTGCCTGCAGGACGGGTTAAGTGGCGTTTTATCGGATCCCACTTAACTCGGGCCATTTAATCGAACATTTTCCGGATTAATAACCCCTCGAGGATGAGATCCCTCGAGGTTGATTTCGAAAACAAGATCCACCAAAAGTTGCCTTCGGGCCTATTATGTAACTCCCTACCCAAGCCTATATATATATAGTTTTTCGTGTTTCTGTGAGACGAGAGATGGAGAAATCGACTGCACGTACCATGCAGAGGATGCCGTGACAGTCAAAGCGGGCTCTGGATTAGTGCCAGCGGACTGTTCCATTCCCGAGGGATCCTGACAACTCCGCGTTTGAGTTCCTCACACCCGGAGAACGTGGAGGTTTACGGGTACTGTTTAGTACAGCGCATGTCCGGACTTGTGGTTCAAAGGGTACTAAAGGCGACTGCCTGAGAGTACTCGGCCTTCGTGCTCAAGGCCAGGAGAAATATGGAGGTAAGGAGAGGGCTTAGGATAAAGTTTCACGAGAAGTACTGAAAAAGAAGTGCTGAGAGTAGCACAGTACCAGCAGCAGAGCAGTAAGTTCGGGATGCTACCGGGTCTGCAGCCCAGTGGCTCCTCAGTAGTGCCCTTCAGAGTGTTCTTGAGGAAGTATGATGTTTTCTTTCAGATGAGAGTTTGCTCTCATAGCCAATTTGTTATAGTTATTTTATTTTCCGGACCAGTAACGCTTGTTACTGACGTTTTTCTTATATATATGTAGGTGATAAGCACGAGATGGATGAGCCAGCTTGGACGGAGGAGCAATGAGGTCTTGTGCACACACATGTTAGATTTCTGAATGTTTAATATTGTATTATTATGTTATTATTTTGTGAGTGACATGATTAAATGTTTGATGCATGACAATGACATGAAATAAAATGATCAGAGTAGCGCAGCAAAAGTGGGGTTAGGACCCAAAGTTCAGAGAATGATGAATATAGTAGATTAGAAGCTTGTGTGAATGCTATTATTGCTATGCGTATATATGTTAGAATATACGATTTTGACAGGGTGGCCCCTAATTGTATTTTTAGGGGAAATTCTGTCCCTTTCGTTTTAGAATTTTTACTAATTTTGATTGTGATTGTGATGGTGTGAAATTTAATTTGCATGTCATTCATGTAGTACCATGTTAGGATTTTGCGCATTTATTCATTCATGATGGATCGTATCTTCATCTTAAGACGCCGAGATTGGATCCGCATGAGTTAGGTTCGGGTTAGCCGACCTAACCGGGGCCTGTAACATGCCGGTTCGGTTCACGAGCGTGAACCGGATTTGGGGTGTTACATGGGTACCCTTGGAACCGGCTCGGCGAGCCCGACTCATCTATGAGATTGACGCGCCCAACGGAGGTAACGGCTCGCCGGAAAAAGCATAAAACAGGGCGGCGGCGATGGGAGAAGAATCTGGCCGATCTGGGCGGCGCTGGCCTCCGTTCCGGTCGGGGAAGGTCACTGGGCGGTCGATGGTGCTGAGGCGACCCCCTGATCGTGGTGGCGACAGTCTCCAGCGGCAAAATTGGCGACACGACCGAAACTTAGCCGCGGTGCTAGGCACGGCGATTATGGCGTCACGACGGCCTGGCAGCGGCCAGGGCTGGTCGGGCGGCACGGCAACACTGCGGTGTGGGCCTGGCGATGACGATCAGCAGCAGGCCGACGTCGACGGCGGTGGTGGCGCGGCTAGGGTTTGGATGGGAAGGGAGGAAGAAAGGTCGGGGGTGGAGAAGAAATGGTTGGGTGGCAAACTTGTAATTAAGACTTGACTCGTCTCCGGCTCCAGTCAAGTATAATAACTAAGTCGTATTAAATCCTAAAAAAATTCATAAAAATCGGGAAAAATCCGTAAAATCAAACAAATACCAAACATCGTAATGATATGCTTTAGAACTATCAACCCACCCAAACTGCCTGTAACGCATCCTAACACGATAAACAGCCTAAAACTAATTCTACGATCCACTATATATAAAAATAAAAAAAATGACTGGCATACTCTCGCACATTCTGATAACTCATTTTGTTTTACTGTGTTCATGATGTTATCATTATATACTTAGGTACGCATGACCCTCATAGCTCATACACGCGACCGGCGTCAGCTCGGTACACTTGTCCTGAAACTGACTCAACTCGAAAAATAATGGTCGACCCGACTGGTTCTGAATATAAAACCCTAACTCGAATCGTGGGTTTACATATTGTCCTGATATGAATTTATATAGTCAGAAATACTTCATCTCATTTATCGATGACTATTCACGATACATGTATCTCTACATACTTGATAATGTGTACGAAACATTGGATGCCTTTATAATTTTTAAAGCGGAAGTAGAAAAATAATGTGGTAAGAAAATTAAAATCATGAGATATGATCAAGGTGGAAAATTATATGGTAGGTATATTAATGGTGGACAAGCACCTAGTCCATTTCTAAAATCTATTCATGAGCATAGTATTATTGCACAATATACTATGTATGGCTCACTATATCAAAATGGTGTAGCAGAACGAAGAAATAGGACTATGTTGGACATGGTGAGGAGTATGTTTAGCTACTCCAAACTTCCTCATTCATTGTAGAGGGAAACCCTTAACACTGCACCATATATATTAAACTGGGTTCCTACTAAGGCTATTTGTAAAGCACTATTTGAGTTATTAAAAGGTTGAAAATTGAGTTTGAAATATATGCATATTTGGGGTTGTCCCGCTAAAGTTAGAGCTTTTAATTCTCAAGAGAGGAAGTTTGACTTAAGGACTATTAGTGGGTATTTTATTGGTTATGCCAAAAAGTCCAAAGGTTATAGGTTTTATTGTCTATCAAATGTCATTAGACTTGTGGAATCAAGAAATGCAAAATTTCTTGAGAATGATGTGATTAGTGGGAGTGATCAACATCAAAACTTATTTTTTGATGATAATCATATTGAAAGTACTTGTATATTGGGAAATGGACTACTTATTATTAGTGAATACATCTTAATTAGGCAAATGTTGAATAAGTAATTATTGAACACTCACATCAGGCTGAAGATGTTCTAGTAGAACAAGTTATTCATGAGGAAATCAATAACTTGAAGTTCTTATGCAACCGGTTGATCAACCACCTCTACAAGAGAACACTGATGAACTCTTAAGGAGATCAATTAGAGTGAGAAAATCTATAATATCTACTGATTTTATTATTTACCAACAAGAAACTGACTATAATATTGGAGAAGAAAATGACCCTGATACATTTTCACAAGTGATGGATAATAATAACTTAAAATTATGGTACGAAGTCATGAAAGATGAAATAATTTTTATGGTTGCAAACGAAGTTTGAGATCTTGTCAAGTTGCCTAATGGAGTGAAAGCTATTGGTTGTAAATGAGTCTTTAAAAAAAATCTATTAGGCAACATTGAACGATATAAGGTAAGACTCGTAGCTAAAGCATTCACACAAAAGAAAGGAATTGATTATCGAGAGACTTTTTTTCCTGTTTTAAAAAAAGACGTTTTCCGTGTCATCATGACACTAATAGCACAAGATGTTTATATGAAATAACCTGAGGGGGTTGATGGTGAGCATCTTGGTTGTAAGCTTAAGAAATCGATATATAGATTCAAACAGGCCTCCCATTAGTGGTATCTTAAATTCCATAATGTAATCTCTTCATTTGGTTTTGTTGAGAACATTAAAGATCAATGTATATATAACAAGGTTAATGGGAGTAAGATTATTTTTTTGTATTATATGTCGATGATATATTGCTTGCAACTAATGATATGAGATTGTTACATGAAGTTAAAAAGTTTCTTTCGGAACATTTTGATTGAAGGATATGGGTGAAGCGTCTTATGTCATTGGCATTAAGATTCATAGAGATAGATCTCAAGGTGTCTTAGGTTTATTTCAAAAGGCCTACATTAGTAAGGTTCTCAAAAGATTTCAAATGAGTAATTGTACATTTTCCGTAGCTCCCATGGTGAAAGGAGACAATTTTATTGTGGATCAATGTTCAAAGAATGATCTTGAGAGGGAACAAATGAAAAATATATCATATGCTTCAGTTGTTAGAAGCCTTATGTATACGCAAGCCTCTACAAGACCATACATTGTATTTGTTGTTGGAATATTTGGGAGATTTCAAATTAATCTTGGTATTGAACATTAGAGAGCTGTAAAGAAAGTAATGACATACCTTTAAATAACTAAAGATTACATATTTATATATAAGAGATCTTTTAATTTATAGGTCATTGGATATTAAGATTCGGATTACGCTTGTAGCACTAATTCTCGTAAATCCACATCTAGATACATCTTCATACTTGTTAACAGAGTTGTATCGTGGAGAAGTATAAAACAGAATTTAGTTGCTACTTCTACTATGGAATCTGAATTGGTTGAGTGATTTGAGGCTACATCATATGTAAAACCCGTGATTCGAGTCAGGGTTTTATAGTCTAAACCCGTCGGTTCGGCCATTATTTTCAGTCAGGTCAATTTTAGAACACGCATATTGAGCCGAAGCCGGTCTTGTGTTATGGACTATGAGAGTCATGTGTGCCCAAGTATATGATGATAACATCAATAAGATAATAGCAAAATGAGTTATCAGAATATATAAGAGTACACTAGATTTTTCTTTATTTATTTTAATTAGATTGTAGAATTATTTTTAGGTCTAATAACGCATTAGGAAGCGTTACGGGCAGTTTGAGTGGGTTAATGGTTATAGAGCATGTCATTGTAATGTTGCGATGTGTATTATGTTTTATGAGATTTTCCCCTATTTTTCTAGATTTTTTAAAATTATCACAAGTTAGTATTATTTTTCTAGAGTCAGAGTCGAGCCAAGACAAGTTTTAATCTTGAGATGACCATTTGTTTTCCTCACTAACCATTCGTTTTTCTCACTCACCATTCATTTTTCTCCCCGACCACTCGTTTTCTTCCCCCTGACATCTATTTATTCTACACTTTCGACACTGTCACCATCCAACCACCACCATCTTCCTCACCCAACTTCCTTCTTCTTTTTCATTCTTCCCTTTTCCCCCGCGATCCTCACCCAAGCTGGTCACAACCTTGTCACCGACACCACATGACTGACAATTAGGTATATAATTTTATTCGATTTTATTTGCTTGTTTTATGATTTTGGTGTGATTGTAAATAGGTGTTGATTTAAATTGAAATGCATGTTAACAGACGGTAATAATGAATTAGAGTTTGAATTTAAATGTATGTAAATAGATGTTGTCTTGTATGGATTGATGAGGAGTGTAGCATTCATACATTATATTGGGTGTTAGTATTTAGTCTTGTTGTACAGGTACAAAATAGGAGCTCGTCGCCTAGGTATGTGGACACAATTGGAGTTTCTACCAAGTCCGTTTAGTACTTGTTTCCTATTTTACGGTCTATTTTATTGTGTATTATTTTATTACTTGCATGATGAGTTAAGTGACGTTTGATCAGATCCTACTGAACCCGGGTCATTTAATCGATCGATCTTTCGAATTAGTAACCCTCGAGGATGTGATCCATCGAGTATGTTTTCGAAAACAAGATCCACAACAAGTTGCCTTAATGCCTATTATATAAATCCCTTCCCATCCCTATATATAGTTTTATCGAGTTTTCAGTGAGACGAGAGATGAGAAAATCAACTTGTATGTACCATGAGTCAGTGCACGTGCCAGTCATAGCGGGCTCCGGATTAGTGAACAGGTTCTTCTAATCCTGAAGGATCTTGACAACTCCCTTTTTGAGTTCTTCATACCCAAAGAAATGTAGAGGTTTATGGGTATTGTTTATAGCAGTAGATATCTGAACTTGTGGTTCAAAGGGTACTAAAGGTAGTTGTCTGAGAGTACTCAATCTTTGTGCTTAAGGTCAGGAGAATTATGGAGGTAAGGAGAGGGCTTAGAATATACTGGTAGTCCCGAGGGACCAGAAAATGAAATGAAAAATTAGCGGCATCAGAACAGTCAGTTCATATGTTACTGGGTTTGCAACTGAGTGGCTCCTTAGTAAGTGCCCTTTCGAGAGTTCACGAGAAGTATATGAATGTTTTCTTTCATATGAGAGTTTTCTCTCATAGCCAGTTTGATATTAGTTATATTTTTGGACCAGTAACACTCGTTACTAACGTTTTTTATAATATACGTAGGTGATGATCATGAGTAGGATGAGCCAGCCTAAAGAGAGGAGCAGTGACGGCTCTTGCATACACACTTGTTAGATGATAGCATGTTTAATATTGTGAGGATGATGTAATGAAATACAATACTTGATGATGTGGTGTGATATGATCTATGTCTCTTGCATACACACTTGTCAGATGATAGCATGTTTAATATTTTGAGGATGATGTAATGAAATACAATACATGATAATGTGGTGTGATATGATATATGTTGCGGTAGAAAGCTTGCTAATGATGACATATTAATAAATATATTTAGCCATTGAATAAGTACAATCAGTAAGTCAAGGCCCAGAATTAATGAGCAATGTGAATAGAATGCATAGATGGGTCAAGACCTAGTTCAGTTAGGTAAGATGAAGGTAAATCATCAATTGAGTCGAGACCCAATATAGAAATGAATTATATAGTTGAATGAATTTATTGTGTGAACATTTTATTAATTATTTACATACGTATATACGTTGATTTGACAGGGTGGCCCTTAATTACACTTTTAGGAGAAACTCAGTCCGTCTTATTTTAAGAATTTTTATCAATTTTTATCGTAATTATTTGGTATGTAAATTAGTTGACTAATCATCTATCTAGTAGTATGTTAAGTTTATTTTTGTGCATTCATCCATGCATAGCGATAAACATCTTCCATCTCGAGACACCTAACCGGAACCAGTGACATTCCAGTTCGGTTCCCGAGGGTGAACCAGATTTGAGGTGTTACATCCCAGGTTGTTTGGTTGAAGAATTTCATGTTTGGGCTTCGAGTTGTTGAGTCTATCTCAAGGCCATCGAAGATGTATTGTGATAATTCAGCTGCTATGTTCTTCATTAAAAATAATAAAAGTGAAAGTCGAAGCAAATAGATCGATATTAAGTATTTAGCCGTTAGAGAATACATTAAAGCAAATAAAGTGCTCATCAAATGCATTAGCGTTGAATTGATAATTGCATATCCTTTCACGAAAGGCATGCTACCAAAGATGTTCACGGATCATTAGCCCATAAATGACTTATTGAATTTCAAGTATTATATGTGTAACGACCAAGCCAAAAGTGCAACGTAATGAGCCTAAGTTATTTCTTTAAATTGGTTAACCCAAGTTAAAGATCTATAGTCCATTCCCAATTATAAAATGGATCTTCTCCCAGTAGGTATTAGATGTGAGATTAAGTTGAGGGATCTCACAATCTACCCACCTTAGAAAATTTCATCCCCAGAAATTCCTACACTTGGGCCATTGCTAACCCAGCCCACGACCTTTTTGGCCCGTGCGTCCCTAGTGCTCACTATCTAATACGGAACCAGGTTGCTCTGATACTATTTGTAATGACCCGGCCCAAAGTGCAACATAATGGGCTGTCATTTCTTTAAACGTGGTGAACCAAGTTAAAGATCTATAGTTCATTCTCACTTATAAACAGGATCTTCTCACGGTAGGTATTAAATGTGGGATTAAATTCAGGGATCTCACAATATGTATAACATGTTATTTGTTAAGACTCTACTATTTGGTTGTCTTCTCATTATGAGTGTACACATTATATTGGAGAATACCAAAATTGTTGTATATATATAATATATATATGTGTTTGGACCCGAATAAGTATTGTATGCTTATTCATAAAGTTTAAACTACATTGTGGCTTCTTAAGAATATTTTACATTATGATTCATAGAATGAAATACTTGACTAAAGAGGACTTAATACTATGATTAATATATAATACTCTTCTTTTAAAGTATTAATATTTTGGATAATATTATTCACGGTGATATATGTTTGAACAAAGTTAGAAAATATTTGAATTTTATTATAACTTTATGTAGTCCTCATTATATAGAAAAAATATTATAGAAAACTGGGCAGGATATATCGGCGACTTATATTCCAGATAAAAAAGTTGAATTAACACCTTGAATTTGACTATTTTTAAAAAGTTGACATGTAAGTATGATCCATGTGGCTAATTTAGTGTACCAATCAAAGTCAATGCACAGATAAATAGAAAAAAATTTATTGATGTCATAGCATTACTCCATCTTATATGTCCAGTAGTTTTAATTGTGTTTTATAATTATTCATGTATTCGCCCATAATTATTAATGTATTCGTACATCGGAGTATAAGATGTAGTCATAAATTAATAACGAGTAAATTAATTAATAAAAGACAATTTTATCATATTTATTTATTTCTCCATTAATGCTTATCTTCCCCCAAATTCTTGAGTTCTCAACAAAAAACGTACGGCCCTTTCTCATAAATTATTTATTTTTAAGTACTGTACACAAATAATTCAAAGAACTTGTGATCGCCTCTAATTGTTATTATTAGCACCGTAGTGATTCAACGGACATGGAGCGGAGACTCTATGTAGCCTCGGAGTAAAAAAAAATTGATTGAAGCAATTAAAAAGAATAAAGAACTTAGTCTGTCTAACTTAATAAATTTTTAAACAATAAAAGTTACGGTGAAATTGATGAAAGCAACTTTTAGTCTCACAATAGAATATAAAATTTCATGTACAAAAATAATTACTTTTAAATTAGCGTTGAAATAGATGATGTACCTTATTAATATTTGTTTATGATATAGTAATAAATAATTTAGGTTAATATAGAATACTAACCAGATGCTCTGAGTTTCCTTCCTCATTAGTAAAGACATAAAAAAATGATCAACAAGCTCTCTTAAGGAACCCGCAAGTTGCTATTTAATTACTACGTTAAAATAATAAATAAATAAATAAATTTTTATATTTAAGCTACTTGTTAATTTTCTGCAAAAAAATATAATTAAATTACTTGAGCATAAACACTCCCCATTCATCGTTAAAAAGTATCCTTCAAACTAGGGGTGCTAATCGAGCGAGCGAGCCTAGCTCGACATGTGTTCGAATACGGCTTGAATATAAAATTTCATGTACAAAAATAATTACTTTTAAATTAGCGTTGAAATCACTGTTGCACGAATCGGCCGATTCTGTGCGGAATCGGCCGATTTAAATCGGATCGGCGCGATGCCGATCCGATTTCGGGGCCGACTCGGTCGGCCCCGAATCGGCCTCGGAATCGGCCGATTTCGACCGATTTAACTCGGAATCGGAATCGGCCGATTTAAATCGGAATCGGTTTTTTAATAAAATTACTAAAATACCCTAGGTATGATTTTTATTAAATTATTTAAGCATGGGTAAAATGGTAATTTGGATTTTAAAAACCTAAAATCAAACCCGCTCCCCGCGCCGCCGCCGCTCGTCCGCCCGCCGCCACCCCGTTTCCGCCCTCCGCCGTGCTCCCCGACTCCGGGCTCGCCGCCGACCGGGCTGCCGACCTCGCAACGTCGCCGCCGAAGTGTGGCCGGACCGAATCGGGCTGTGACGCACGAATCGCCGCGACTCGCCGCCGCTCCGGGCCGCCTCGCCGCCGGCTGCGGGCCGCTGACTGTTCGTCCGACCGGGCTGCCGACATCCTCCGACATCGCCGCCTCGAGACTCGCCGCCGACCGGGCCGGCGGCGGCGGCGGGGGGTAAAGAGTGGCATTCTCGTAATTAAAAGTTGACTCGAGTCTAACTCGAGTAAAAAATAATAATTAATTCTAAATAATTTAAAAAAATCTTAAAAAATATTTAAAAATATCAGAAACTATAATATACAGAATAATATCAAAATAACATCAATACCCAATTTTAATATATTTATATTATAAATTGTCAAATTATTATATATGACCGATTAAATTAATTTGGACCGATTCAACTGAACCGATTCTTGGCCGATTCAGACCGATTCCGATTCCGATTCCGACTCCCTGGAAAACCGATTCCGATTCCGATTCATTGCAACCATGGTTGAAATAGATGATGTACCTTATTAATATTTGTTTATGATATAGTAATAAATAATTTAGGTTAATATAGAATACTAACCAGATGCTCTGAGTTTCCTTCCTCATTAATAAAGACATAAAAAAATGATCAACAAGCTCTCTTAAGGAACCCGCAAGTTGCTATTTAATTACTACGTTAAAATAATAAATAAATAAATAAAATTTTATATTTAAGCTACTTGTTAATTTTCTGCAAAAAAAATATAATTAATTTACTTGAGCATAAACACTCCCCATTCATCGTTAAAAAGTATCCTTCAAACTAGGGGTGCTAATCGAGCGAGCGAGCCTAGCTCGACATGTGTTCGAACTCGGCTTGAATAGTTCGAAACTCGTTTGAACTCGGCTCGAGATCGAACGAGTTTTGAATATATATACTCAACTTCGACTCGAATATCTTTTATGTGTTCGAGCTGGAGCCGGCTTGATTAAAAGTCAAAAGGACCTTATTTAAAAAAAATGGATTGAACCCACAACCTTGATGTCATCAAGGTGAATACTTACCATCTCAACTATCTCACATCTTTGTTATTTTATATATATATATATATATATATATATATATATATTATATATTTATATATATATATATAATATAAACACTATATTATTATATTATTTTATCGAGTTGAGTTCGAATCGAGATACGAGTCGAATTCGAGTTATAACCGAGGTCGAGGTCGAGTCGAATACAATCTTACTCAAGTTCAGCCCGTAAGATTCGAGTTTGAGCTCGAGTATTTAAATGTCAAGTTTCAAGTCGAGTCAAGCAGAGCCGAATGTTAAACGCTCACGAACTGACTCGCTTAATTAATAACCCTACTCCCAATACACTTTGGGGAGAGCAAATGGTATGATAATCATAATTAATTAAAATTAGATTCATAAAATATGAATTCTCTTAAACTTCAACTGGAAATAATGGCTGTGCGCATTTCGTGATTATATTACCTAACATTGAACAATTTCTTTAACACAGAAAAAAGATTAGTGAGAGCAAGTAAGTGGTAGAGTTAGGCTTAAAATATTAACCATGACATCACGTCCTAAACGTCGTAGATGAGAGCCCATACTTGGCCTTTAAGTAAAGGTTCATCAACCTCCTAATTGTTCACTCCGCCCACCTTGCCATCTCCCACTCTATGGACAGTAAGGCCGGCGGAGCTGACCACCACATGCCGACGCCCGTTGGCGACAACGACATGCCCGACTTGTCCGGCGCCGGCGGGATGGCAGCCATGCACATGACTTTCTTCTGGGGTAAGAACGTCGACATTCTCTTCTCCGGCTGGCCGGGGTACGGCCGGCTGGGCATGTACCTGCTAGCTCTGTTTTTTGTCTTTGTGCTTTCCGCTATGGTGGAGCTCCTCTCCGCGGCCCCGTGGTCGAAGAAGGCCCCGTCGAGCCAGCTCGTCGCTGGCATGGTGCAGACGGTGGTTCACGCCGCCCGCATGGGACTCGCATACCTTGTCATGCTTGCTGTCATGTCCTTCAATGTCGGTGTTCTGCTGGCGGCCATCGCCGGGCATGCGGTTGGATTTATGGTATTCAGATGCAGAGTTTTCCAGCGGTCCTCTGAGCTGCGCTGAGATGCTGGCCCAGCTATCAAAGATTAGAATTCTGATGCTCACATTTTATTGGTCTACACGTTTCTTTCTCAATGTATGACTTGTGATATGTGTTTATATTCTTGCGATTTCAATTTTTACTGGTTTTTTGATTTGTATTCTAATCTCAAGCATATATCGTTTTGGGGATGATCTAAACGGCAGGGCTAGAAGGATGGAGAAGGGAGGTTAGAAAGAAAGATGTTAAAAGAACAAAGACTGAGGTGAATAAACAAAAACAAATCAAAATTATTTGGGATGAGGTGATTAAAAATAGAAAAAACAAGTAAAATGAATTCCTATTTCGGGTAGTTTATGTATTTTGGCTAATGAATTTGAACCTTTTGCTCTGTTTTTGGGTTTAGGGAGTTGTTTTTGTGCACCAATTTCTCACGCCTCCTTAAATCTTAGCAGAGCAATGTCATATGTTGGAGCATGAGAAGTCACAAGTGTACACATGCAAAGCTAATATATCCAGTTTTTTTATTTTATTCCCATGGCAACTAATATGTACGCAGTTGAAGAAGATAATGAGAACCAAATACTGGCCAAGCTTATTGCTTATACAAGCTTGCTCTTACATAAATGATATTACCAATCATAAACACCTTGTCTTGTTTGTCATATGCCTTCACTCTTATTTCTTCCGCCAGCAACGTATTCCCATTCAAATACTTCATTCATCCATTGCTATTACCTCTCAACATGACTTACCTGCAAAGTTGAATCCCATGATCTCCATTTAGTATGTCCATTCAGGAGGAAGGCATGTATCCTGACTTGAGATCGTATGGGAGGGAAGAGTTTCATGGATTCTCACCATTGAGGAATCTAGACGTAGGAAAACTGAAAATAATCAGAATGCAAGATAAAGATTCAGATTCATGAGAAGCATTTCTAGCGAATACCCGTTTCAGATCTACGAACATGACCCGTTTCTTCTAACTTAAGATTTAGAGCTTCCACAACTCTAGCAGGAATCAAAACCGCCAAACCAGCTGCCATTGATCACTAACGCAGATAAGAAAGATAATAGGTAGTAGAAAAAAATTTAAGTACGCTACACCCAGATTCGACTTTGAACTATCAACATTTTTATGAAATCAAGTAAATTTTAAATACATTATTGGAAGTAAACTAAGAATTTGATGCTAACCAGGGTTACTGAGAGAGTTAATAGGGCTACCAGCTTGGCGTGGTAGAAAGACGCCAGTTCCAATCGATTCTTTGTGAGCTGCAGACCTTCCAAGGAAGACAGCTCCCATTTTCGTACCAGGTAGATGATAATGTTTCTTACGTTGTTGCTTTGGCTGCTGCAAAGGCGGCCAAGCAGAGGAAGGCAAGCCCAATGGCGCGGAAACTATTCCCGGCTCCTTTGCTGTCCGGTTGTTAAGCAGAGTCTTCCTTCCCCATGCACTGGTTATAACCTTCTGCAGTTTTGGTCGCTGCTTCAAATCCTGAAAATAGCATGAACATTTGCAGAGGTAGTTATTTACAAGCTAACTATATGATTCACATCGATTAAGGGACAAGGAATACACTGCTCCCTGCTATCAAATCACCTCTGTTTTCTCTTTGTCCATGGGAGAAGGGTCTGATTTGTTGACCTTTTTTGTGAGCTTTGAGTGACCCATCTTCCATGGCTCCAAGGCATCGTCTTCCTCGCCCAAGGCAGCGCCATCAGACCCAGGACCGTAGGAGCTGTCATCTTCCTCCATCAGAAGTTCTTCCACCAGAAACTCTGGTGCGAGCCAGGACTCTCCACTATTCAACTCCTCCATAACATTCCACAAGCAATGATCCGCACTTAATCAACTAGTAAATATACATCAAAGGGGCAAGAACACCTAATTTGACTTTGTGGTTAATGATGTCCTCACATAAGAAAAAATTGCCAACTACATCATTTGAGCCTTCATCTATGAGCTAATCAATTGAAGAACATCCGTTCTTATAGAATTCGTAGCAACACGACAAGAATCAGAATCTCTATTCTGGATTCATGGAATCAGAATCTCTATTCTGGATTCATGGAATCAGAATCTGGGTTACTTATATGAAGGAGGATTCTGTCGGTGATGGGCATGGGTAACTGTGCTAGC
The DNA here is from genome assembly GCA_033002965.1 of Piper betle. NCBI lineage: Eukaryota > Viridiplantae > Streptophyta > Magnoliopsida > Piperales > Piperaceae > Piper > Piper betle. The sequence continues at coordinate 23,859 of JAURVB010011169.1, forward strand.
TAGGTTCTCTAAATGGCAGTGGCCAGGCTTGGGCCGTCGGCGGACAATGATCTTGACATGGGTTGTTTTTTGGTGCAAGTGACATTAATGTAGTCCTTGAAGCCATTAACTAGAATAAATCCCTCCCCCCATCTATGAATGAAATATATATAATAATAACCATGATGGATCTCATTCATATAAAATCATTGTGCTTATATATATTAAAAAAAATTGTACAAGAAATACCACCTTATTCTTTGTTTACATTGTACCTTTAATTTTTTAAACAAGGGAACGGGTCAGCTGTGTCATCTTCAATGTAGATATTTAAGATGTTTATTAGATATTAAAATGTTTAATTTACTACATGGATAACCCAAATCCGGGTTGCAAGTTGCCACATACTTGGGCTACCAAAGTTATTCACGAGTTTGCACCATTCTTTGTGCGTTCCACGTAAAGCAGTCGACCAAACCATATATCCCCCAACCTGTTCATAAGGCAAAAAGAAAATGGGAACTTCTCCAAGAGAAGCAAGCTAGCACTGCAATGGGCTGTCGACAACCTGGCGGGTGTAGGAGATACCCTTTTTCTCATTCATGTTGGGCCTCGCCAAGGCTCGGAGTCCAAGCACCAGCGATGGCTCAACAGCGGCTCTCGGGAGTGTATATTAAAAAAATCGTTTTTTCCAATATAGACAGTTGCTCAATTTCATTATAATTTTTCTTTTCCCTTCTTTTCTAGCAACTAGCAATGAAGATTTCCTGGAATTTCGTCACAAAATTAAACTATTCGTATGCGTGTTTTTTAGCATTTTGAGTACAACAAGCCCAAAAAGTTATAGCTTATTTCTCATTAGTTTATGATATCTTACATGGATCAGCTTTGATTCCATTGCTGGAGTTTAGACAGGCCCAAATTCTGGAAAAATATAGTCTCCCAGAGGATTTAGAAGTTGTGGAAACGTTGGACATTGCATCGGCAAGTAAGCAGGTATGCCAAAACATATGTTTGTCGATGTATTGTTCATGTACATGTGCTACTTTATAGTTGAAGAGCTCACTAGTTCAACCTTTTAATTGTGTATGTTGTTTGTATGGTAGCTAGCTAGTTAATCTCTTTGTACATGTATATGCTTGTGGAAAGGTAAAACTTGTGGCGAAGCTGTATTGGGGAGATGCAAGAGAAAAGCTAGTGGATGCAGTTCAAGATCTGAAGCTTGACTCGCTGGTCATGGGAAGTAGGGAAAGCGGCCAACTCAAAAGGCAAGTACTAATCATAATTTCTTTACAAGCCACACCTAATTTATATGTTTGAACAAATATTGCAAGGACATGAGTAATCTAGCTATGGCTCTATTGTAATATCGAATTAATATTGGTGACGTTAATTGGTGTTGATTTCAACCGGCTTTTGTTGGGAAGTGTAACAAACAATGTACCATCGGCAGCACCTTTCCCTGTCACCGTCGTCAAAGAATCAAGCTTCAAGCAAAACTTGAAGGGTAACTTAGCTTTTCCTTTGTGGTGATTGATGACTCTCCTCCGGACACAATCTGCATGTATATATTATATACAAACTAAATACCAGTAAACTGTATGTTGTTTATAGACTATATATATAGAAGAATCATGGGCAATTAATAAAACTTCTTGTTTATATAACTGCTTTGTCAGATTGCACAATTCTGAGCTAGGTAAAGGATATGAATGGATCAAATTATAGTCTCAACCAACCCACTTACAAGTATGAATCCTTTGTTTGTCCACCTATAAAAGAATGAGACCAAGATGTTTAGTGCCCCTAAAATAGTGGGAATTTCTCTTAGTGCCGTCCCCAAAGGTCAACGTGGAGTCCCACATTTAAACGTGATGAAGAAAGACCATTGAGATCATATTACTTATAAATTGTTACAGATAGCTACTTTCACATTCCCCACACGGCAGTAGATATGGAAGCAAAATTGCTCTCTTCTTCTTGGGGCTGATCTTGTGTGCCATTGTTGTGGGCTATGCCGATGGAGCTGGGGAATGTGGCAAATATACTACTCCTGACAAGGAAGCTTTTAAGCTAGTCCCCCTGTACCACGGCTGCCCAAGATCAGAATGCCCAAGTCAGTGATAAGTGCTGCTACCAGGTGAAACGAATTGGGCAAAACCCAAAATGTCTATGTGCTGTAATGCTTTCAAACACATCCAAGAGTGCAGGTATCAAGCCTGAGGTTGCCATGACAATTCCCAAACGCTGCAATATTGCGGACCGTCCTGTTGGCATGAAGTGTGGAGGTACTTATATTTATTATAAGATCATACTTTGATATACTCTTTTAGTAGGATTTTTTTTCTGTTGGACTTCTTATGATTAAGTAAACATTCATTTGCAGGTTACACATTGCCTTGAGAAGAGGTCAACTGAGAGTGGGCAAGCAGTTTGGTGATCGATATTTTGCTTTGCCCCTTGTGTAATTATGATAAATAAAGCTTGGGTTATATTTATAACCACTTACTATGTGCGTTATTACGCATTCGGTTCACCTTCGTGATCTGTAATGAACACTCTATTTCTAAAGACGCATCAATAATAACGTTTGGCGTTCTTGTTGGATTAATTAATTAGTTTCTATAATTGGAGTAAGATTTTTTTATAATAACAGGAATAAGATAATAAGGGCTGGTAATTATGTGAGCTAGTTCGGATTCAGCTTGCCAAAAGCTCGGGCTCGGGCTCGCCTCCTCTCCAGAAAAGCCTAGTCCGAGGTCGCCTCGGTCTCAACTCGGGCTCGTTAAATTTTCAAAAAGGATATATATTTAGTTTTTCGTTCAATAAAATTTAAAAAATAGCATGATGGAATTACAAAATGGATAACACGTAGATTATAATCTTCATTATCGATGTACATACTAAATATGTTGAACTTATATCACTAATTTATTATATAGTATAATTTAAATATATATTGCTTTCGATCAAGTTGAGCACTTGAAAATTTCCTGCTTTTTGAAATATTTTCGTTCCTTCAATTGTGAAACATGTGGTGGTGCTTTGACAATTACATGCTTTTGATGAAAGTTAATTTGCTGGCATTGCTATGACTTGACCTAGTTTCCCAGTTCGCGAGCAAACTTTGATTTTACGACTATTTAATGCTCCAAAGTCCCAATGCACCTTCACATTTATCACATGAATCAATCATGCTTCCTACTCTACGACTTAATTTGTGCCTGCTTGCTGGTGCTTCTAGGGTTATGAACCATCTGATTGTTTGTAGTTTGTACTGCGAAGGTATTGTTCTGCAAATAATAAAAGTTTTAATTACCAAATATGTCTTTCATGAAAGTTTAATTTAAAATTTTTATTGAACTTCACGTAAACTCGCATGCTTTATCTTGACGAGGAAATTTTATGCTATAATTCAAAACATGCCTAAGTTATATTTTTGAAAATGGGTCCATGAATTTTACTTCAAAATCACTTGCTGTTTTAAATGACCAAAGAACCTATTTTTTCTTTAAAGATGTAAAAGTATACTTGATCTTACCACTCATGGGCTTTTATTTTACATACGTAATCACATCGGATGAGTCCACGAGCTTTAATAAAAATGAATAAACACTATAAAAAACTGAAAAACCTATTTTTATATTAGTTGCTACTTTTTTCCTTGTTGTCTTGAGACTATACTCAATAATATGGAATATTAAAATATCTAATTAATTAAAGACCACCAAAACATATGATTCTAAAGTTTAATAAAATTAATTTACTTTTGAGCGGATATATCTATAGATATAATGGAGAAGAAAGTGCACAAGAGGAGGTAAAGTCATTCAATTAATTAAATTAATTAATGCACTCGATTGTTTACAATACCACATAAACTATGGTTGTATAAAAGTTGAGCAATTAATTAGATGAGGGTAGTATATGATGCTAATATTAAAATATACTCCAAATTTATAAATTAATATGATAAATTATAATAATTTGATATTTTATAATTTTAGATTATATAAAATTTTAATTCATTAATGAGATATACTATAATAATTTAATTTAATTTTTATTTTATTAAATTTTAATTAGTTAAATTTCGTACTTTTTATTGTAGAGCAATTTTTAATTCCACAATGCTCATTTCCTTTGTGGTTCGGTGGCGTTGCAAAGTGCAGCGTCCCTAAATTTTTTCCCACGACAGATAGACATAGCCATGGCTGCCAGCCTTTCGCTTTCAGTAATGTGAAAGCCTAACCAACATGACAGAACAAACAAATTACTTCACTTTCCAAGCACTTTCCCCCTCAAAAAGCATCGTCCCCACCTCTCCAAGCGCAGCCAAAAACCCATCAAATCTAAGCCGGCATCTCTCCTTCCTCCCATCCCACAAGGCACAAGGAAACTTCAATCTCTGGGAAAAAGTCATGACCAACCGACCATTTAAGCTTACTCTATTATCTTTATTAATCTAGAACTGGCTTCCTGAACTTATCAATGATTCAGTGCACGCCAGTTCCATGAGCGTAAATAGAGGCTATAGCAGCTCTTGAGTATTTGCGATCCATAGATGAGACCATCTTGGTTAAACGAGTAGCAGATGGGTTCTTCAAAGAAATATGAGCTCCTGCTTCTTCTATGGTTTCTCCTCTTAACCACTTGTATGCCCACAGCAGTGAAGGCTAGATCGCTTCCATCATCTACTTCACAAGGTAAGATCACAGAACATTCTATATCTGAGTTGCTATTGGGTTTTCAATGAGGTTTTGCTGGGTTGCAGCTTTTATGAGAGTGTTGCCTTCGCTTGGAATTGCCTGTCAATGCTGCGATGGTGGCAGTGGTGGATGTAGGAGCATCTGGAACGGTTCTTGTGCTAATCTGAGCTGCAGCCCGTGGAAGTTTCATGTCCGATGATTATCACCAATCTGTAAACAAACTCGAGTGCTTAATTGTAGCTTTCAATATTTCTACTCCAATCTATCAATTCTCGTGGAGATTTTAAGCGATTCGGGCAAGTGTAGAAAAAGAAGTGACCGTCATAACACTAAAAGGACTTTTGAGCAAGACTACTACAGATGCAAAAGTCTCCATACTCGTTATGAGTGAATGCATTTCTGATGTCCACCCACTTCAAAGTCTATTTAAATAATGATACGTTTAGTCATAAATGTCCACCCACTTCCTGTTTGCTTTTCTTTATCTTCTCAAAAAACTGTGTTAAAAACAGGGCATTGGGTGACTCGAGACGAGTTTTTCCAGCCCTCGAACTTAAAATTTTATCTCAAGGTCTTAGATGTCTCGCTTCGTCAACAACCATCGTAAGTTTATATTTTTATTCAAAATTATTATTTAAATCTCATTATTTCGTTGCTTAATTATATAATTTATATTTGCTCGAACATAAATAACTAAGATTCATTTAGCTATACAAAGTTCAAAAATTTCAAGTCAAGTGAAACAAATAAACATTCAAAATGGCTTCATTTTGGGTTAGATTCAAACTTAAAAACGAGGTTTTAACGAGTTAAGCGCCTAGCCAAAGTCCAGGCAAGGACAGCACAGTCGGTCATAGAACGGTTTATTCTAACAACTGCTTGAAATTAAGTGCATTACGATTCTAGAAAGTCATTCATATGGTGTATCACATGCATGGTTACACCCAAAATCTACACATTGTGTATCACAAGGGTCAATGACTAAGCTGGAAGGTTCTCTCAAATATTCTTGTTTCAACCAACGTGCCCATCGAAATTTATTTCCTTTTATTCAATCAAATCTCGCAATGCTAGCAGGCGGACGACCCAAATGTGATACTAGACAAGCTGCGCTGGAGCTTGGACTGAGTTCGACTTTGACAACGTATTAAAAAAATTGAGAAATTTTGTTTTTAATTTGAAAAACTTGAATGGACTACATTTCTTTAGTGGCGTTAACGAAACTTGCAATGTTAATTGCATCTGTAAATTTAAATTATGAATTTACATTAATAGATTAGTAAGATTAAATTTATAAGTGTGAATCATATTCACACAATTTTTATGTGATTTATAGTCTAGTTCAAAAAATACTACAAGTTCATTAATTAAATTACACCCTTCCCGATCATACAAATCTGATTCATGGGCTCGTGAACCTAAAATATAAAGTATAAAAGAGATTTATACAATATTTATAATTTAAATTTACTAAGAAGTGTAATCTCATTCAGAATAGATTAACCATGAAATACTATTCATATTCTCAATTACTTTAACAAAATAAATTAAATTCACACGTCCACTAACTCCCCCTAACATGTAAACCTCAACTTAAGACTTTTTGCCTCACAACTTTGGAATAATATGTTTCAAAAGAGAGAGTAATTTTCATACAAAATTATTTACACAAATATAAAAAAGTTGAAGGCTTTCTACCAAGTATCCTCGTCTGAATTTATAATATTGCCTTTATTTCTAATTGATAAAATTATTATTAGTAAAAAATATTATAAAGATCCTATTTTTTCCCGGCATTTGTCAGACATGGGTTTAATCTATTTTATAATATTAACCTTTATTTTTCATTCATAATTATAACTATTCTATAGTGTTATCTTTTAAGTTTATTATTTAAAACAATAATTTAAATTACAACTTTATTTAATGATATCCCTTATTTTATATTCCGAGCTATAACTATTTTATAATATTACACTTGAAATTTCTTATTTGGAAGAATAATTTAATTTAAAACTTTATCTTTTATTTTTATGAATACAATAATAATAAAAAATTATAATCACTGAAAACTAAGCCTTATATTGAGTTTAAAAATTGAAAATAAATAAAAATCTTAAATCAACTAACATTCAAATATATAATAAATTTATGTGAAAAATTGAAGAAATTGATAAAAAAACAACATACAGGTAAAAATTAGAAAAAAGGTTGGAAACGCCTGCTACATACGCCCATGGAGACGCCTTAAGGCCTAACCGTTAATAACGGGAATCATCAACGGTCAAGCCTAAGGGCGACTCCATGGAGAGGCATCTTCAAGTCTTGCTCTAAAAATTATAGCGTAGCGCACGAATAATAGATTAGTTTAGTTAAGTCATTGAAAAAAATTAATATAAAAATTTAAAATATTATTATTTAGATAAAATATTAAACTTTAATTAAGTGGAACTAATTAATTTAGGATCCCGTTCTTTCCTTGTAAGGATAAATGGGGCTACATCCAAGTACTTAATTAAACTTTAAACACCGGTACCTAAAGTCAATAAATGGGCCAACTGCTCAATGGGCCAAGTCCACACAAGGCCACAAAAAGCGGTGCAACTTCCCATTTTAACCATTGGCCCACCACGCTCTCATCTCCATTTTAATCCCCCACCGCCTCGCCGGCGACGCCCCGAACACCCCGGCCATGCAGTCCCTCCACCTCCTCGCCCCCGCCGCCCCCTTCGCCGGCCGTCGACCGGGCCCCGGAGCCGCCGCCCGACGGCCCTCCCGCGGCCGCCTCGCCGTCCGCGCCTCGTCTGCGGCTGCGGCGCCGAGGAGGGAGACGGACCCGAAGAAGCGGGTGGTGGTGACGGGGATGGGGCTGGTCTCGGTGTTCGGCGGCGACGTCGATTTGTTCTACGACAAGCTTCTCGCCGGGGAGAGCGGCATCTCCTTGATCGACCGGTTCGACGCCTCCAAGTTCCCCACTCGCTTCGCCGGCCAGATCCGGGGTTCTCGTCGGAGGGGTACATTGATCCCAAGGACGATAGGCGGTTGGACGACTGCATCCGCTACTGCTTGGTCGGTGGGAAGAAGGCCCTTGAGCACGCCGGCCTTACCGGCGAACACTTCGACAAGGTACTGTGAAAGTTTTGAGAACAACGATGTGTCATTTTCATTGATTCAGAGATGTATATACAATGTTCTCGTTTTTATAGAAAGCAACAACTGGATAGAAAAGCTAGAAACAAACAGTTTAAATAAAACTAAAACTTGTGATTGAGCACTTTGTAGAGACTGGCATTTGATTATTCTCTCATGGAAAAGTCTCTTTATCAAATATAACATGTCGTGGCAGATAAGTCTTCGACTCTGCTAAGGATAAAATTTATAACCCTTGTGTTGCAAGCTGTATTCCAAGAAAAATACAAGCCAAAGACCTTGGGCTGAATTTGGATTTTGCATAAGGCCGTAAGTGAGGGAAGCATCTGCATCCAAAAGTTTGAAAAGTGGAATACTCTGGATGTTTTTGATACAATTGATAGAAAGGTGAGTGATTTTGAGGTAAACTAATTGTAGGAATCTTATTCAGAGTAAAAGCAATCGCTTAAAAACTGTCTACCCAAAATTCCATTGGCAATTTACTGTGAAACAATTAAGTTAAACCAAGCTCAACAATTGATCTGTGATGTCGTTCTACTAAACTAGTCTGCCGTGGTGTGTGAGGACAATAAAATTGTTGAAAAATTCCTTGTGCTGCACAATGAGTTTTGAGTTTGTTGGAAACAAACTCTTCTTAACCATCTGAGTTTTTTTGCATTGAACTGCCTCTCAATCAATTGACCTAACAAGATAATGATGTCAAAAATTTCAAATTTAGACCTCATTTTCTAAAGCCACATAAAATGAGTACAATCATCTAGAAAAGCAACAAGTATTTGTATTTATAAGGAGATATTACAGGATAAAGTCCCCATAGATCAAAATGAATTTTTCTCAATTGGAGAAGAGGACTTGGATTCAAAACAAAAATGGCAAACAATTAGACTTTGCAATTTTACAACTAGTACAAACACTTGGTAAATCAGACTTCTGCCATTCCCATCAATATGTTTCTGTTGTTGTAGCTGAGAAAGAAATCTTCTGAAGTGTCAAGTTGTAAAAGCCCAACCCAATTAGTGCAAATTGATAGACATAGTTATCTCTTTAAAAGTGATTAATCAAGTTAAAGATCCTAAGTACATCCCCATTAATATATTGAATCTTATTCTGATTAGTATTGAATGTGAGACGGACTTAAATTTTAGAGGAGGGGAGATTACATTCTAACCACCTTAAGAAAATTTTATCATCTCTATTCCTTTTTGTGACATGTCACTATCTATCCAACATGGTCTTGGGTTCGCTCTAATACCACCTATAAATGCCCGGCCCAATTAGTACAAATTGATGGGTTTAGTCATCTTTTCAAAAATGATTAATCAAATTAAAGATCCTAAACACATCCTAATCAATATATTGGATCTTACCTATGTAAGCATTGGATATAAGAATAATGTAATTTTTAGGGGTAGGGGGATATTACAACAGTACTCAAAGTGTTTAATTCCTTGATATTGATCTCATGTGTTTTCCTTTTGAAAATTGTTTGTCTTTTGAGTTCGGGTGCAAAATATGGTAATTCTGTGTTGCGGCATTGACAGATTTATAGCTTGGAATATTAATGATGAATGGTGAGTGTTGCGAGTGAATGTTTAGAAGGGATGTGCCGTTTACCCAGTTGCATGGAAGGTCACAGTGTTCAGAGAAGTAGTTTGGAAGGCAGAGTCTTGAAACCCCTCCCTTATTTGGGAGGAAATTGCTTGCTTTTGTAAAGAAAACAAACGTGTGTGGAACATTACTAGCTTCATATGTTCTGAAGCTTGAGATCCAAAAATGCTATATGACTAGATCTGTATCCGAGCTGTCATGATTTCATGTTTTTTAACCGTCTTAGGGGACTTCTGGGAAGCTATAATTTCTTAAATCAACTCTATTAACACCATTAATTGTAATAATAAAGAATAAAATGAAATAAAACATTTATGTATAGACTGCTGTGTTTCATTTTCTGAGAATTTTCTCTTCATGGAGGAGTGACATTGGAAATTATAACCTTTAAAAGCAATTTTCTAGTTGTTAACGAACTGCATTTTCCCTTCTTTATTTAGAATTTGTTCGCTGACTTTTAGCGATTGCACCCATAAATACAATTAAAATTTCTTTTAGAATATCTTGCATATCTTCATGGAAATTCTAACATATATATGAAGATCCCTTTGAATTTTCTGTGTTGTAGATCCCTTTGTAATATTGCCTTATTGAAGTAAGAGATTTAGTATTTAACTGTCTGCTCTAAATTGTAAAAAATAAAACAAAAAGACTCACCAATATTTCATTCTCTGATTGTAGATTGACAAGGAGAAAGCTGGTGTACTTGTTGGGACCGGCATGGGTGGTCTTTCTGTGTTCTCTGATGGGGTTCAAGCACTCATTGAGCGTGGCCACAGGAAAATTACTCCCTTTTTTATCCCTTATGCTATCACAAACATGGGTTCGGCTAAGCTTGCTATGGACCTCGGTTTCATGGGACCTAACTACTCAATTTCAACAGCATGTGCTACCTCAAATTATTGCATTTATGCTGCTGCCAACCATATCCGTAGAGGGGAGGTTGATCTAATGTTGGCCGGAGGGACAGAAGCAGCAATCATACCCATAGGCTTGGGTGGCTTTGTTGCTTGCAGAGCTCTATCACAGAGAAACGATGATCCTCAAACTGCCTCAAGGCCTTGGGACAAGGATCGAGATGGATTTGTCATGGGTGAAGGAGCTGGAGTTTTGGTAATGACCACTTCCTTTCTTCTTATAGAAACAGCATGAACAGTTTGTCACGAATATGTTAATTTGCCTTGGCATATTGGAGGTGTACTGTTCCACGTCATTATTAACGAACTTACATGTTTGATAGGTATTGGAGAGTCTGGAACATGCTATGAAGCGAGATGCAACAATAATTGCAGAGTACCTGGGTGGTTCAATTAACTGTGATGCTTATCATATGACTGATCCTCGGGCAGATGGACTGGGAGTTTCTACATGTATTGAAAGGGCCCTAGAAGATGCTGGAGTAGCACAGGAAGAGGTATGTTTATGTTCGATTATCCTTGAAATTCATTTTGTCTTTTACTTATCAAATACTCTCTGTGCGCATAACATTTATGAGTACCCTTGATTAGGATTTTCACAAACTTTAGGTTCAATTAGACGTGTGGACCATTCTATTAACTGAAATGAACCTTTCTCTAGTGAAATGTTTTCCGGGAGATTCACATGTCTGATTTGGCCTTTAATTGTCAAGCACCCCCTTTTTGAAGATATCCATTCAACCGACCTATTTCTGGGAGGCCTCTAAAGTAATGGGGTTACCTTGGGCTGTGGGATAAATCAATGGCAGATTGGATGATTATGTTGAATATTGTGTAGGCAATTTTAGCGTAGATAAGTAGGTTCTTAAAACCAAGAAGCATGCATAATGGACATTGTCCTTGTTCTGTAAAAATGTTGCAAGTTGTTAATACAGAAATTAATTAATATAAATTGTTTAATTATATATGAAAGAGAGCTGGTTTGATAGTTTTTATTGTGACAGGTTAATTATATAAATGCACATGCCACTTCCACACTTGCTGGTGATCTTGCTGAGGTAAATGCCATTAAACAGGTCTTTACAAACACATTGGAGATAAAGATGAATGCGACCAAGGTCAGTGATTTTGAACGAAAGCTGAGTGTTAGATCAATGATAAAGATTTTGGAATTTGGTCTCCCACTTTTACTGACTTGTATAACTTTCCAGTCCATGATAGGGCACTGTCTTGGATCTGCTGGTGGTCTTGAAGCTGTCGCCACTGTGAAAGCCATAACTACTGGCTGGCTGCATCCTTCAATAAATCAATTTGTAAGTCTCCCCGTCCCCTCCTTCCCGCAGGCCGCCTCCTTGGCTGCTGCTGTCTGTTCTGAATGTAGTCATTGGATGATCTCGTGTTCTAATTAGTTAATGCTTTGATGCTTGGTGTTAATGACAGAATACTGAGCCTGCGGTTGAGTTTGACACGGTGCCAAACACAAAGAAACAACATGAAGTGAATGTTGGTAAGATAAAGTCCATAAACTAGTGTTCAAGTTGAACTTAGAGTCTGCCTTAAATTTATCATGTAACCCACCGTAACCATTGATTTTTTTCCCCCTTCACAGCCATATCAAACTCCTTCGGTTTTGGAGGTCATAACTCAGTGGTAGTGTTTGCCCCTTTTAAGCCATGATTACATTGTCTCTCACACGTTCAATTATGTCGGACAGCCCGTAAATAAAGTTGTCCAATATTCACATTTATTTTTTGCTCAATCGGCGGAGTAAGAATATTGCGGGAAGAAGTCACCGGAACACGCTGGATGCAGATATCTCATGTTGAGTAGTATCTGTGAGAGACTAGTTAATTTTGTACTTTGGTTTCTTTCACCAATTATTCGTAGGAACTGCTTCATTGTATGCTGATCGTGTTCCTTGTTTTCTTTTACATTTTTTCAGAGGCCAATGTAAGATTCTCCCAGTCATTTGATTTACTTATTATTTGAACCCATTACGCACGATCTTAACTTGATAGAATAGCGTTTGATAGACTTTATTTTGTTGATGTTAGGTTAGCTAATCCTTTTGAACTCACGTTAAAAAATAATGTAATAGTCTCCCCGTTTTGGTTACTTTAAAAAAATCCTACTATGCAGTGAGTATTATGCAGAAACTGCTACTACTGCGTGGAAAAACCATCTTTAGCAGAAGAGAGAAGCGACAGTGATTGAGAATGCCAGTTTTTACGGTGCATATTCATAGAATCAAGTGGAATATGTTTGCTTACTGCAAAACACAGCGAATTTCATATCAATAACAAGAATCTGTTGGAACAGCCGATCGATGGAGGCACTGTTAACGCTGTTTTTGGAAACCAGCATTCGTCTTCAAGAATCCAGGATTTCAAGCTGGGTGGACAACTATAGGGCTTCTCACTTGGTGAACACCATCCTTCCACACCAGCGAAGCAGACGAGAGATTGACGCTGCCCTTCCCCTTGACGGTGACTACGAAGGACTTCTTCTCCCCTGTGGCCCTGAACGAAAGAACACTAGGGCGTACACTCACCTGAAGCGCTGGCAAAGATTGCACGGTTTGCCTGGTAAGTTGATTTTGGCGAACCAACGTTGGTCACAGTTCTTTTGAATGTAGCAGAGAACTCTACATCTCCATTGACAGTGACGGCCATCGAAGGGTAGTTAAGGTCGAGAACGGAGCCTTTCTTTGTTGGGCATCCACTTTTATCTCCAGTAACCATCCTGAGAGTTTTGTTATCATACCCGGAATTGCAGAGCATGGCAACGTAGTCCTTCTCACCTGCATCATACACCAGGCCGGGATGGACAGCCTTCACCGGATTAATGTGGCCAGAGCCGTAAGCAAATTCGTGATCGGTGTTTGTAACTTGCTTCATGGGATAGGCTGCAGAAGATGAATGATGAAGTGGGAGGATTTAAGAGGTGGTGTAGTAATAGAGAATTTTTGAGGGTGGGAGATGTGAGAATATATATATATATACCGGTTGTCATCAAGGCAGATTTGATAGCAGCAGGGGACCAGGTGGGGTGGAAAGACTTGACATAGGCTGCAGCCGCAGATGCATGGGGGCAAGACATGGATGTGCCGGAGATTATGTTGTATGAGGTTGTCCTTTTGTCACCAGCATACTCCGAAAAGGGAGCTACCGGGCACCATGCAGCAAGTATGTTAACTCCAGGAGCAGTCAAGTCCGGCTGCAGATCAAGAATTGGGTTAGCAATAGCAAGGGATCGATCCAAGCAAACCATGGCCGAAATAAATCAAACTGCTGGGGAAGGTACCTTTAATATGTTTTTAGTGATGGGATTAGGGCCCCTGGAGGAGAACGAAACCACAACTGGAGCAGTTGTGTCCTTCTCTGCGGTCGTCTTTGGTATGTCAGCAGTTGGCTTGCTGTGAAGCCCATAGGTAGAGAATCAAGAGAGACGCAACAGTTTCAGAAAATTGGCAAATTCACAATCGAGACGAAGAGGTGGCAAATAGAGAGAACCTGCTTGTGTTCAGATATTCGAAAATCTTCGCGCCAAAATCATGGGCGAAGAACGCGGCGGGCAAGGGGAAATCGAAGGCGAAATCTGCGTAGTAGTAATCAGACATGATTGCGCCGATGGCATTTGCAAGAAATGGGCCTGAGCCAGTGCTTATTTGATCGCAAAACACAATCTTTCCCTTCACCAGGTTTGCATCCAGAGAGTTGTCAACGCAGTACCTGTATCAGATTTTCCATGCTGATGACATCAATGCCTTTATTTTTTCACAGCTTTTCCTATAAATAATTTTCGACATGTCTGTGAATCAAAAAGTGAGAAGCATCCAAATCAAGGAGTTTTTCTTGCTTGCCTGGAATCGTTACCAGTATAACCTTCTCTCTTGTTTGGAACGTCTCCTCCATACACCATTGGATACTGCCTATTCTGAAGGTTGAAGGCATTGATGGAAGCTCCCTAGATCAAAGAAAAGGCAATGTGCATGTTTGTTGGTAAGATGCATGAAGAAAAAAGAACAAATGTTGTTTGTCAATCTGCAAGTCTGGAGAGAAGTACAACTGCTAACAAAAAAACCACCTTGAAAACCTTTCCATTTCCCAGCTTCACATTGGTAACAAATCGCCGATCGATGCTGCTTGCACCAACAGTCAGAGACCACGGAGAAACGTTGATGACTGTAGCAGGGCCCGGCCCCGAATTCCCGGCAGAATTTGAAGTCAAGATCCCCTTCTTCATTGCATGGAAGGCCCCAATGGCGATAGGATCATCGAAGTAGTCCATAGGGTAGGATTCGCCAAGGGAAACAGAGATGATGTCCACCCCATCGGCGATGGCGTCATCGAATGCTGCGAGGATGTCGACGTCCGGGCAGCCACCTTTCCAGCAGACCCTGTACACTGCAATGCGTGCCGACGGCACGCCGCCACGCGCCGTCCCTTCGCCGATCCCTCTCAAGCTCGCCTTCTCCACTGGGTTGCCTGCTGCTGTTGACGCTGTGTGCGTTCCATGCCCATGGGTGTCCCTTGGGGACGGCTCCGGTTCATCCTTGTCTGCAATTCCTGCAATGTTGTAGTATTTGGCTCCAATGATTTTACTACAAAGGAGGGCATTGCATTGTTTGTTATTGGTTAGCCAATGCACGTCGTTGCAATATTGGAAACGATGTATATATGCTATTGTTGAGGGGAAGTTGCTACTTGTTGCAAGTGAAGTTGGCGGATGAATTGCAAGCTCCTTTCCATTTTGCCGGAGGGGGGCCAAATCCGTCGTCGTTGAAGCTCGCAGACTCCGGCCAGATTCCGGAGTCTAACAATCCGATGACCACATCGCTTTCGATCGTAGATCTTTGTGCTTTTGCTGTTAAACCCATGAAATCCCATGATCGTGTAGTGTGCAGCTTCTTCAATCGACTGGGAAAAACAGAAACGACTCCATCCGTTCCTGACATTGGAAACCAAAATTTCGGGTAAAAACTTGTCATTTTGTTTAAGTTCTATGGTAGGATGATCTCATGAATGTAGTGTATGATGAAGGCAACTCACCTGATAGCACGGACACTTCCTTTTCAGAAAGCTTAGCTGCAAAGCCATTGAAGCTCTTTTTGTAGCTATAGACGAGTGATTCTGATGCACCACTGTTAATATACCATCCATGGAAGTTTCAAGTTCCGGATTTTTCCGACTTAGAGTTCATTTTAAAGCACACAAGGTTTCTCAATTTGGAAAGTAGGATGAAACAAGTGTAGATTAACAGCAGTTGCAGTAGACAAATCAGAGTATGCCGACGGAGTAGATAGGTAGGGGTGGCGCCTACAGAGCCTACAGGCAAAAATTGAGCAGGATCTTGCTTGTTTTTTTTCTTTATTTATAAAATTTTAGATTGATTTCCAGAAATATTTCATTAATATTGGTACGTGCTTGTTTTATTTGAGTTGAAGTCGAACTTACTTACAAGGATCAACTTTGATCCGAATCGAACTATGATCAGATATAAAAATTCGATTTAAGCGTATGAAAACTAACCTTCCCAGAACTTGTTCGAGCATGCCGAGGTGCAACGACTCAGCTGAGACATCACTCTCCGAAGGAGCTGCCCCCATATACACAACATATACCTGTAAATCAATGGCTATAAACCATATATGTAAAACTCTAGCTAGCCAAGATGGCACAAGAGAGGAAGAATGCAAGTTTTCATATTAACATCCGAGAATTCATACAATGTAATGTAACATAACGTGCGATTGCTATAAAATTTGCGAGGAACTAGCTTATTTACCTTTTTCTCTGATGAATCTGCAGCTCCACATGAAATCCAAAAGAGGGTGACCACCAGCACAATCAAAAGAGTCGATGTTGCCAAGGAGTTGATATGCCTCGCCATTGGGATCAATTGAACGACTAAGTATAAACATCAATGAAGCAAACATACATAACCATCTCATTTTATAGAGATGGGAAACCTGCTCAACATTGGTTTTCTCAACCTATATCATAAAATAGCTTGTATCTCCAACAAACAACACCTTCCAAAGTTTCCTACTTATGGACTCTAGCAGATCAGAGCTCACCATGTCGTATGTGCAAAACTAGAAAACAAAATTTCTTATAAGCAAAGACGGATGCCGTAGGCAGGTACAAATGATTTTGTTGATGCATACAATTAGAGATCAGATATTATGTGTTCCATTGTTAATATCAATTAGCTAGCTGCATGTAGAATAGGAAATTAAAATGACTACACACCAGCTGGTAGCAACTCTAACAATGGTATATTTAAAGTAGAGTGGCAAGGTCTTCATCACGCATGAGAAGGATGAAATTGGAATAGCCAAGGTTAGACGTTGGTTTACTCATGCCAGGTTAAACAGGTTCACCATTTGTAATGTACTACGGAATAACATGGAAAGCTAAGCCTAATAGCATTTGACGTTTTATACGTCCCTTACAAATTTGTAAACCTCTCTAATATTCTTTTAGGATCTTGTATGTGTTGGTGTTTTTCTCTCCTCCTTTGCCCATGCCCAAAAAATATAAAAAATGGTGCTAACAACTTGCTTAGTGCAAGCAAGTGGGTTTTGTCCCATTTTTGGCCCATTTATGTTATGGAGCCCTTTTTATGTTTTGGTGTAACCCTAATTTCATAATAAACAAGAAGAGTGGTGAGAGCGGTAACTCTTGTGGTACAATATTAAGGTGGAGAGAGGGTGAAGATTGTTGTTGATGTGAAGAGGAAGATTGAGTAATTGGATTCTATCTTGTATTACCAATTCGTCGTTCTGTCACGATCAAGCTGGTCCTTTCAATGTTTCTCTTTTGTGTATTTTAATCTTTCAATTTGTAATAGATTGTTAATTTAGGCTTTTGAGATTGTTTTTCTCCTTGTTGTAATCATGTATGATTATTTCATTGGTTTATAATCATAATGGATTATGGGTTGCCCACTGTTGTAGTATTTTTTTCACATCATTATTGGTATCTTCTTCTTGTGGTTATTTGTTTGTGATTATGCTTGTGGATTATCTGTGTTGAATCAAACGATTTTGAGATTGGGTGACATTGAATTTTTTTAATGTTAGAAGTACTCTATTCCATCTGCACTCTAAGTGTTAATGGTTATTCCCCATCAATATGGTAAAAACTCTACAACTTTAAGAGGAAAAAACATATTATAGTTAATTTCAAACAGCTTGTTTAACAACAACCATCTAATAAAATTCTCTAACAAATACAAAATATTACCTTCTTTTCATTTGTAAAAAAAAAAAACGCCCAAGCAGGCACAACATGCTACCGAAAGAATGTAATTCCAAGACTTCTATATTTCTAATGCTTGATTTGAATAGTTACATGGTCAATCTTGTGCTTCATCAAATGGATGTAAAATTAGATTTTTTAAATAGAGTCATTAAAGAAGATGTGTGTGTAGAACGACCTCTTGGTTATGTTAGAAAGAGGTAATGAGAAAGAATTATACAAGCTTCATAAAGCTCTTTATGGGTTGAAGCAAGCTCCATGAGCTTGTTATACTCGTGTTGACTCGTATTTCTCTTTGCATGGTTTTCATAAATGCCCTAATAAACATGCCATTTATGTAAAAAATAATGCTCATGGTGATATGTTGTTTATATCTCTTTATGTAGATGATTGGATTTTTACTAGAAATAATAAGAAAGTGGTTGATGACTTCAAACATGCAATGATTACTGAATTTTAGATGAAGGATATGAGTTTAATGTAATATTATCTTGGTATTGAGGTGAAACGTGTAGATGAGATTTTTGCTTATCAAAGAAAGCATGCATAAGACATTTTGGAAAAATTTAAAATGTTTAACTCTAAACCGGCCCCTACTCTCGTTGTGACAGGTTTGAAGTTAAGGAAGGAAAAAATCTAAAAACTTGGTAGATTCTACTAATTTTATAAGTTTGATTGGTAGTCTTTGTTATTTTATAGTTACAAGGCCGAATAATTTGTATGAAGTGCGTTTACTTAGCCGATATATAAAGACACCTACTCAAGATCATCTTCAAGCTGAGAAAAGTACTTTGAGATACATTTGAGGTATATTTTCTCATATATTTTTTATTCATTTTCTAATGATGCTACTTTGGTTCGTTGATTGGGTCGGAGATGTTGATAAGATAGAGTATTTCTGAAAATGTTTTTTATTTTGGAAAATCTATGTTTACATGGTCTTTGAACCAACAAAAAGTAATTGCAATTTCTACTTCTAAAGCTTAATATATTGCTATTACATCTTGTGCAAGTCATGTCATTTGGTTGTGAATATTGTTTGAGGAGATAAA
Organism: Piper betle; assembly: GCA_033002965.1. Taxonomy (NCBI): domain Eukaryota; kingdom Viridiplantae; phylum Streptophyta; class Magnoliopsida; order Piperales; family Piperaceae; genus Piper; species Piper betle. The sequence continues at coordinate 42,539 of JAURVB010011169.1, forward strand.
GCATCTTCAACATGAGCCTACTACAATTTTGTGTGATAATCATTCCGTTATTTCTTTGACCAATAATCCAGCAATGCATGGGATGAGTATACACATTTAAATAAAATATCATTCATTAGAAATTTGGTAAGGAACGCAGAAATTAATTTGGAATATTGTAAGGTTGAAGATGAAGTTGCACATATTTTCACAAAGCCATTGAAGCCGGAGAGTTTTTCAAGTTAAAAAGGTTATTAGGCATGCATGATTTTCCTATTTGAGTTTAAGGGGGATGTTTAAAATAATAATTCAAATAGGGCCTCTCCGATTAATGGGTCATCCTTTAATTAATCAATTATATTTTTTATTACCTGTGTCTTTCTATTTTTTTATCTTTATAAATATAGTTGTAAGATATCATTTGTATCATGACTCAATAAAAAGTTGAACTCTTTCTCCACAGTATATTTCTTTTTATATTATAAAGTTTTTATTTCTACATTGGGCCCCACAACAATTATAAATTAAAGAACCTTGTCATCATTTCTTTAAAAGGGTTAACTAAAATTTAAGTATATTTTATGAATATATTGGACATTTTGGTATTGGATATAGGCCTAACTAATTAGGAGATCTATAAGAGAAGAGTCGATCGAACTATCACAAGCTGCTCAATAACAGGTTTACTTAAACAATCCCTAATCATATCTTTAATTCACTAGCATGAACTAAAATATTTCAGGCAATTACACCAACAAATTTAAACAAAAATTAATATCTTTGAAAAGAAAAGACAAAAAAAAAAACAAACCCTAGTCTCAAACTCTCAATTTTAACTATCACTCAAAAAATGATCAAAATTATTGCTCTGATTATATCAGTAAACCTACAATGTTACGACCTACGTGGGCATGACAACATTTGTCTAAACCAACGCCACGGTTTCACATGTATAGACCATAAAGATCGATGTAATCATCCATCCAAAAATTTCCACAATTTTGGAGAAGATCCCCCTCTAATCAAAGTCAGGCTTCATCTCGCCCGAAACAACACCAAAATCAATCACGCTCTAATACCACCGTTGACTAAGTCTATGTATTATAGTGAAGTTTTAAAAAATTCTAATTCAGGCCTGTTAAGTCTACATATTATAATAAAGTTCAAGAAGACTCCAATTAGAGCTGACATGAGGCAACACCAGAATCAACTAAGCCTTGATATTATTTTTAGGCCTTATAGGCCCTTAAAAGGGACTTAAAATAGTCTTCACATGCATCTTTTAATTTAAAAATTAATTAAAGAAATAAGAATTTTTATTATTATATATATAAGTTATGAGTCACCTCCAAATATGATATAATATAAACACAACACCTTTGAACTTGGTGCCACAAAATTAACTCCTTGTTAAATGGGTGTAATTTGCAAGTCATGAACAAGGAAGATACACTGCAAACGCAGCTTATACAACATAGATAGCCACCTAAGGCACTACTTAATTAGCTTAATCCTTATTTAGTATGTAAGTTAAGTTAACCATATGGCTGGGAGCGTCAAAATCACCGTGATACAAAGACCAAGAACGGCAATCACGGGGGACGACGACAACAATTGCAACCTCACCAACTCCAGCAAAAGATATTGAGGGCGCAACCGTACCACCTCCTCACCCCCTTCAATGAGCCAGACCTGATCGCCTTCCACCTCTCTCGTGCCTACATTCTTTAACTCGTTTTCCTCTTAGCTCTTGCTTAACATTCATTCACTCGTCGTTTCGATCCCCACCTCACGTGGACTAGTTCTGTATCGTCGAAACCTTGACAGAATAAAATATCAAAGGAAAGGACGGTAGAGAGAGATGGAAAGACATGGGTTCCAAGTCAACACGAGGCAGGTTCAGGCATATTGGAGCCCAGAGACCAGTGGACATCTAGAAGCTCCATTTTTTCGTCCATTACTTCCTTGCTTATACGATGGAAACTCGCTTTCGTGTCTGCTAACATGCTAGTAAAAAAACGAACTAATGGTATATTCAGTGGCTTTCTTATATGTTGTATGTAAGGATAAAATTTCAAATGCATCTGTTAATTAGTTGTTAAGAACCCAAGTGGGCACGGTAAGTCCAAGACATCCATCTAAAATTAAATCTTATTCTTGTATGGTTGTGGATTGAAGAGGGGGTAGCGTGAGAGAGGACAGTTTATGTGAGTGAATGAATGAATGATTTAAAAGAGAAGAAAGAGGCGCATATGTAGAGGCAGTAGCAGAGCAGAGGGGTCGTCTGTCTCTTGATCAGTTCAGTCCACGTGCGTCTCGAGTCCAGTCCTCTGCAACTCTCTGCTCCTATCATATCTAAACCATCACCCCGTGCCCCCCCTCAATTCTTCGCCCTCCTCACCCAAGCTGAGTTTTAAGACTTTTGAGCTTCGACCCGCTTCCGGTTTCACGTATAAAACCCGCATAGCACCTTAATTAGTAGTAAACATGAAAAAGAAGTATTATTAATGTTTTCCAATATAAAGAGAACCAAGAGGTCTATTTAGGACCTATTACAACAAGAAATAACACCTAAACCTTATCTGCAGTGTACATATGTCTTTCATCAACAGCTGAGAGGACATACAATTTATCCCTCTAAACTTGTAAAATACATCACCATCCGACTTAGGAATTGTGCCCTTTGAATGGTTCAACAAAAAAAAGAAGAAAAAAGTGGTCTCATGACTTTGTGCAGACGAAAATATTAGGTTAAATTATATCTATGTTTTCTCACAAGTATTTAAATGAATTAATTTCATAATATATTAAAAATTTTGTTGCCCAACTTATTTTTAATGCTTGGAAATACTCTCCTACTAAAGAATATTGCTTAACAAATGCATATTCACTTGCAAATGACGCAAGTTAACCACATCATATCCACTAGTCCATTGTTATTTTGAGTTTCAAAAAATCTAAATTATGAATTGAATATATGAGTATGATACATTAATATGCATGTAAATGTAAATATATTAACAATTACAATTTGTTGTTATATTAACATTAATATATTGAATTAATATTTTTTTAGCATGATTAATAAGGGAGATTAATTCCTTACAAATGCCACCAAAAATATTTTTTCTTTGTAGACTTACATCAGATGGTCACATCAAATCTTTACAGCAGGGGAGAACAGTCTTGAACTGCGCCTTTACCCCTATTCATTTTTACCATCTCGCTTTTCGATAAACACAAGCAGCAACTAAGCTCCTGTAATTGTTGCTTGAGGGACCGAAAGAGCTCATGATCACCATCTTCTCATCCTCACACATTCATTCATCTTCCCCGCTCCACCTTCACTAAATCCCACCCATCATCCCCTACACCCTCCTCTGCCCTGGTGCAATCTCCCTTGCATAATCAATCCCATGTCGTCGAGCGGATTCGATCTGGGTCCTTTCCACGTCCCCCAGCAGTGCCGCCGCCACAAGCTCCGCTCCCTCGACGTGCTCGCCGACGCCGGCCACCACCTCGTCGACCTCCCACCTTCCTTCCGCGTCAACCCGAACAGTAGCAGTGCTGCCACCACGTACGTCTTGGATACACGTGAGCCGAGCTGCTTCCGTCTTTCTACCAGCATGACCACCCGAGGACTATCTCTTTCTTTCTCGCTTGGCCCCTTAACTGGCTGCGCCGAGGTTCTGAGTAGCTCGAGGTTCTTGAGGCCGGCGCAGCAGCTTATGGAGGAGTTCTCCGATGTGGGTCGGACTCGGGGGCCAGCGTGGTTGGAAGGGATTGATGTTGATATGGATAGGGTATTTGATAGTTGCAGCGCTGGTATGGTCGTTGACGATCATGGTGATTGTGGTCGGAGGAAGACGAGATTGGTCTCCATGTTAAACGATGTGTGTATACATGCACCTTCAAGAATTTATTCTTACCATATGATCTTGACATAATCTTCGTAGTATATTTTGAGCATGATTTGGATGTAGTACTAAGACAAGACAAGACAACTACTTAGAATCACTTGTATATTCATATCGGAAACATGTTATTTTACAGGTTGGTTAGGAGAATTTTTTCTCTTAACAACGGCTCAGAAAACTTCGATTTGATCTCAATTACTGGATTGATTCGTTTAAGGGATTTAAGTACAGTAGTACTGTTACTGTGTTTGTTTCAGTGTCGGCTGCATAGCTGTTGTGTTTGATTGATTGATTGATAGAATGTTTAGATGACCTTTATCACTTGTGGGGAGAGGAAGATGAGATTTAAGAAGGGATTTCTGCTAGTCATTGTTTGAAGTGTTGACAACTAAACTACTGCTCTTGGTGTAGATTAGTAAATAATTTGTCTCATATACCATGATTTTTTGTCCTTGCTTACACCTATTGATCTTGTTATATGAGCATGACTCGTGAAGGGAAACCTCTGGCACAATCGTTTATTTAATAGTTCGGAGTCATCGTGACCATTTTTTGGTTACTAGTTGGGACCATGGTGGCTATGGCTGCTGCACTAGAGCCTTCATGGTCCGACCCCCCAGACCTTCACATGAGCCTTTGTTCTGGGCTGCCTTTTTTTACCCTAGATAATTTATACATTATCAATTTGTAGAACTATATACAGGATACTGTTCGGTACTTCGTCCCCTATTTTTGCAATACTATTGGTTCGTATGATGCTTAAAATTATGGTTTTATATTGTTACTTCATTTCAATCTCGTTTTTTAGGTCTGCAGGGGATACAGACATTACTACCAGCAAATGCAAGCAGTAATAGCATCTTTTGAGTCTGTACACGGCCTTACCAAAGCTGCCCCATTCACTCCCTTAGTCCTCAAATCCTTAACTAAGCACTTCCGAAACCTGAAAAATGCCATCACCGCTCAACTCCAACCATGCAAAACTCGCATCGAAGATGGCGCCAACAAAGATGATGAGCCTCATTTTAGGATTTCAGATCAAAACCTTGATCGACGATTGGCTCATACTGCCCCTTGTGGCTATGAGCAGCCTCATGTATGGCGACCTCAGAGAGGATTACCCGAGCGTTCCGTGGCAGTACTTAAGGCGTGGTTGTTTGAACACTTTTTGCATCCGTAAGAGCACACTTAATTTATAGTTACTAATTGCTTGAATTATCTGTCTTCTGCTATTGATAACTGATGTTGTAATTTTCTTAATTGATTTCTCATAGTTACATGCATTTGTTCAGATACCCTACGGACATGGATAAACGGATACTAGCAAAACAAACAGGCCTATCTAGGAACCAGGTACAGATTACACATGCTGTACCATGTTTTGCTATAATAATTTTGACACAGTTTGGGGATTGTCTGCATTGTATTGAAAACTAATAATAGGAATTATTACTTGCTCAAAAAATGGCAATGAATTTATTTATGATCTACTGATAATGTATAGGTTTCTAACTGGTTTATCAATGCGAGAGTGCGTCTATGGAAGCCAATGGTGGAAGAAATTCATTCATTGGAAATGCGCCAAGCACAGAAGGCCGCCGAATGCAGCAACCATTATCAAAACAAACAATGCAATACATCCAACATTCCATCTATACCTTCTATTGGGCTCTCCCAATCCAACACCAGTCGGATTGATCAACCTATATGTACAAAAAATCAACCATCAGGCAATGAATTGACCAGTCTTGTTCTGAATCACCGACCTGTCCAACCGATCAACTTATCTCACTACAGCAATCCTTCACATCAAGAGGAGACGGTAGGAGCTGCTGTTGGGCATCAGTTTTTGGGTGGGAATTCTGGAGTGTCACTAACATTAGGCCTCCATCAGAGCAATGTGGCCCGTCTATCTGAACCTCATCCATTAAGTGTACCTCAATTTGGTCTTGCCGGGCTTGGAGGAAGTAACGCTAATATTTCTTATGGTAAATTTGGAGGTTTTAACAGCCACATCCGGCACTTTGACACCCAGTTACTTCGTGATTGATTTTGTTGGACGGTGATCACATCTTCAACAATGCATTCTTTTGCCATCTTTAGTTAGTTTAGCTCCCTCTCGTCCAGCACTAATATCTAATGCAAATCTTGTTCTTGTACTAGTGATGTTCTTGGACATGTAGAGGTAAATATATATTATTTGCAAGGACCCGACTGTAATAGTCATATGGTTATATGTCATCCTCATGGCATAAAAAGGTGGGTGGGTGTTTCAAATGATCATTTGTGTATCCAAGGGTCAGAATTACATCTCTGAGAGCATTATCTGGGTTTTGTGGTGGAGAAAGAAAGCAAAGGAAAGCATGGCAAGGGCTTAAGGAATCAGAACGATGGGCTTCCGATCCTAATCATGGTGTCCAGGCTATATATAGCTCTTTCTGTATGAATTCTGTTCAAAGATATATTTTAGAGAATCAACTCGTTCGGTGTCATGTAGTAGTTTAAAACAAGTGAAGTGGGGGTTTCTTAAACTTAGGACTTCAAGTACACTTGGGGGCAATGTTATGCGGGCAATATTTGAAAGTCGAGTAGTAAGTATACGCAAAAAAATTATTAAATCACCAGCTTTCTTTTAAGCTACACATGTTTTTTTATACGTGCAAACAATCTTTCGTTAAAAAATCCTTTAGCACAAAGCTTAAGCTAGAAAATGAATTAAAGCTATGAAAAGTCACCTAAGGATTTTTATCATCACCACTCACCAACTGCTGGGAGAGTTTTCTCAAAACTTCCATCAGAAACCGAGATGTGAGCAAGAAGCAAAGAACTTTGAAGAAAGCGCATCTCCAACTAACACCAGCCACAATGATGCCCTCATCCCACCTGAACACGGCCACCTTTGTCAGGATCTACACCCCCAAATCTTCTGACCCGAATAGCCATTGCAGCTAAAACGCTTTTGAACGAGAATCACAAGAATGCAGTTTACGCAGCTCTGCCTGCCATTCATTATCTCCAATGTAATGTACTCGATGCATGAAGTAATACTTCTCAATATGAAATATCACCAAGAGATAATACTATGAAGAACTTGTCATAAAGTGTGGCCCACACACAATATTGCCATGTATCTACGGTAAACTCCTTACCCGAGATGTATTATAGGGGAAACTAACCAGCGTAACAAGTGATGTAAAATTTATTTTATTTAAAAAACAAATTAAATGTTATGCGAGACAATCCCATTTGGTAACCAATTCAATGAAATTGATAATATGATGTGATGCTTTCTATTTTTTAAATGCACAGAATTCAGCAAATGAGGTATATATGTACTCTCTCTTTTTCTAAGCCAAAGTATATACTCACATTGCAGGCAAAACATAAGAAATTTTGTATAATACAATTCTCTATAACATGACTTCTGATAAAAAATTCACTTTCTTGAATGAATTAAGAGGCCAAAATTTAGTCAAAAGCAGTCGTTTGTCGTAACAGAGAGGGTAGGATGTCTCGCCTGCTTGCCAATGTTTACATTCAGAAGAGATGAACTGGCAAATTTTTTTGCTTGTCATAACATTTGTAGTTCCAGGCCTGCAGCCCAAACTTCTGTACACTTCTATACTTTTGAGCAATACATCACAGAGTACAGTCAGGAAAATCTCTGTCCATAAATTTCATTTAAAAAAGCCTAAAATCATTTAGACTTAATCACTCACGAATTAGTGTCAACATGATCACATCTGTCCTCAAAGGCCAAAAATTATCTACATTCTGATTCTGGACTTTCACTCCAAAAAATAATCTCTATCACCGTCATACAAGACGAACTCTGAAAGAAAACTCATTCTAGCCTTCACATGTCTAGCAAGTTTACGCTAAACAATGCATGTTTAATTGGGATTTAGGATAGACATAAAGATCTACAAGAATAACTTCAGAGCAAATCAAATAAATGGTGCACAAGGCTCCTTCCCGCAATTTTGCAAACTTCATAACAGATTCTTGTCATAAAATGCCATCTGAAGTTGCTTAACATGGCTAAGCCACGCAGCTATATTCTTGCCATCAACCGTTATCCAATCAACAGTTGTTGCAGCTGGTTGCTCCCACCATTCGTCAACCTGCATAAGTTCACAAAAAAAGTATTTGGTGAGAAGAAGAATACATGATAGCTTACTCTATCTATCCTAAACCAAAGCTACTAGGAGATCTAGAATGTATTGAAGTGTGTGTAAACCATTAGGATCATGAATTTTCTGGCCAATTGCCCATTCTTTCAAATGACTTTTCAGACACGCACCAATGCTTTTAGATGTTTGCAGTCTTCTACACATTTTTGAGCAGCCACGAATGCATTTTTAAGTTCAGGTATCCACTTCTCCATGACAACCTTGTCTTGTTCAGCAGCCAATGTCAAGCAATAATTTGTGGACCTATTGGATGTTTTAAAAATTATAATTAATCTCGAGCTTATTGTGAATAAACAAATAAATGAATATACAACTTGAGTCTAAAAGACCCGTATCATTTTCTTAACATAATCATTTTAACATCAATCTATGACATACAGCAAACAAATGAAAACCTTACCTCTCATATTCCTTTTGTACACGGTGAGCATGGGTCAGTAATCCATGACCGCTTCTCACGAGATCATGCCTAATATGAACTAAACTTATGGCCTTTGACAAGTCCTCCAACACATAAGCTTCAGAACCCCGCAGTTTCAAACAAAATTCTAGGGATGACAGCACAGATGCTAAGCCCGAATCTAAACCTTCGAAACGTAAACTCATTTGCATAACCATTTAGGGGCATAGTTATGACATACAAAAGTGAAGAAATACTGGTCCTCTGAAGAAAGCACAACTAACCATTATGAAATTGCACAGCGGTAGAAACACGACATATGGATGGAATTGCTGATGGATCTCTTGAACCAGCTCTAGCAGTCAACAAGGCAGCACTCTTCTCAGCAGCAACAAAAGCTTCTGCTCCAGAAGTTGTGCTGGCACCAATAAACTCTAAGAGAGCCTGAAATCCACTATAATATGCAAGTCAAGACCTTGGACTAGCTTTATACAATCAAAACAAATCATCTTCTTGCAGTACCTCTTAATTTATTGCACGTTATCCAAATAATAAGCAGAGGCCAAATTATAACCACGTCAATTCAGAAAATAATGTGGTCAAAGCATAATCAAATCAGACAAGAACTAATATCAAACTGATACAGTTATCAGTCTAATATCCTTAAATACATAAATTCCATTATATAGTTAATGAACCAGTTGGGTAACCACTTTTCAACTAAAGTAACAAATGTAACTAGGCATTAGCATGTCTTGCATGGTTGAATAAAAAAATTCCATACAAATGGGATGATTATAAATTTAAGGAAAATATCATAAAAACCTATTTTTCAAAGTTTCCTGTCAGATATGACCATAAATATAAATTTCTATAAAAAGATAGCCTCACTTGAATTCACACAAGAAACAGGAACCAGAATATAATGCAACAATAACCACAGGAAAAATAATAATTAATACAATCATTCACCTGTGGGGTAGATGGCAACATAATACGGCTATTGTCCGGGTTTTGCCAGAAGGCAGTAACTTCTTTCGCAACCAGATCTTTTGCACCATTTGCAATCTCCATCACAGCTGTGCATGATGGAGTAATAGTTCGTAATGCGAATTCTCGTGCTGCTAATGGCTGTTGACTCCAAAAGGCAGCTGCACTCTGCAGACAAAGCAAAGCAGATAAAGTCATGTTTGCCTCATGCTCACAGTGCAATACACAATACGCAGTGCACCTTTAGACATAGGAACAATAAGAGGAGAACAAAAAACAGTTGGGTGAAGTTATGTCTTGCAACTATACATAAGAAAATCACAAATTACAACCAATGCATATAACAGATAGGCAAACTCAATGTTAAACAAAGCATTGAGCACATGAAGTCTAACCAAAAAACAATGGTGGCCTTACTATTCCTTAAGGAAACAGGATGGTTCAAGTAAAAAGAATGATATGAAGTTTAGCAAATACAGAGTATCATTATTACAAGCTTACCACATTTGCCTGTAGCAAAGCAGTGTATATGGACTCTAGTTCTGACTTGCGCGAATCAAATTCATCAATCTTTTCCACTTTTTCCTCAAAGATTCTTCTGCTTTTTTACCTTCCTTACACAATTTTTTCAAACGCTGCACTTCAGCCATCAACTTATTCACACTTGCACGCAAGCAAGCTGCTTCTCTCTCCTTGGCCATTACGTCCAACTGCCCGACAAAAGACCAAATGAATCAGCATTATACAGGCAGCTAATATTAACAACATGCCACTGATCAGATATCTTTAAAGTTAATAAGAAACATAATCAATCAGTATGAACAATAGTATATACCTTCTTTACCTCTGTCATTTTCTTTTCTTGCATTTTCTATTTAAAACATCCTAATCTAACCATGAAAATCCAGGAAATATGTAACAGTAACACAACTTGAAGTACAAATGAGTCAATTCAATTTTCATCTTTTACACAATAGCTAACCCAGGGAAGGTTTGAAGAAAAGTTCATTGCCCTATTAAGAACCTATTATTAGAGACTAAAACAAGCAGTTTATTTTTTTTATTAGTTAAAGGAACATTTATCAACCCAGAGCCTACTACCTCAAACTGTCTGAGACTGCCAAGATTTTGTGAGGAGCTTGCAGCAGGAAGTGACAAATCACTGCTTCCATGAAGAAGCTTTATGAGATTTTGACTTATTTCTCTAGCCTCTGAAGCTTTGTTCAATGCATCTTCTGTTTCCAAAAATTGTTGTACATGAGCTTTCTGTAAACAACAAATAAGGTCAGATAACTATAAATTTCTTGCACAAAGAAAAACAAGATAACTGAATGCAGTGTAATTATGTCCATGCTACAAGTCAAGGACTCTTCATGTGACTTTAAATGGTGAGGAGAAGCCTAGTAAGTCAAGGCTTTCCCATCTCAAGTGCCTTTCAAAAAGACCTGACATAAGGCTTTTACTAATGATAGAAATATACTATCAGTTGATTGAATAAAAATCCTTCACATGCACGAAATGCAAATATCTCAAGAATTAAAGGTTAAAAAATGAAAAAGCATCATAGTAAAAACTCAAGAAGAGGAATCAATCTTGATATATAATAGGCATACAAGTAATATGGCATCTTAAAGAAATTTTCATAATTGAGCATTCCAGAAACCTATAAGTTATTCAAGACACATCTCGTTGGCCCAATGACTTTCAATGTACATAATTAATGTGCACCCATTAGGAATGACTAGGTTCAACATTTGGTACAGCCAGAAACAGAAGCAAGGCAAAACAACTTATGTAAAAGCTAAATGCACAAGAATACTGTTAGGTGATTCCAACAAGCATGTTCTCTTCATACGTACCCTAATCGTTTTTGGGCAATAAATTGTTGGCACTTATAGGCCAGAGATAATGTAAGAGGTATAAATGATGATCCGCTTATAATTCTGCAAGCTGCTTGTATAATGTGCCTCTATCACAAGTGCCAGCTTACCTGTCTTTCAAAAATCTGATGGTGAGTTCCTGTGGCTGAACTATTTGGAGCTATTTTCCCAGTTCCATACATCTGGTAGTGTAAACTTGCACACACTTCAGGAGACACAGCATCCACTACTCTGTTGTTCTCATAATTGTATCTACAACAAAGAGAAAACAAAGAAAAAATAAAAAAAATCTCATAATGAGGAATGCATCTCTATGCGATGTCATATGGCTTTCACAATGAATTGTTCTGACACCTACCATCTCAAACAAGGATCAACAAATAAAAATAAAAATAAAAATAATTAATTAATTAAAAAAATAACAATGACAAATAGAACAACAACAACAACAATGAACCACTGATTACTTGAAAACCACCTTAAGAGTTCAGCATCAGCTTTTGTGTCAATCTTCTCAGACTCCTTATGAATCAGCGCCTTCATCCTTGAGGTATATGTGGTAATAGCTTGAAGCGGAAGGGGGGATTTTTCAGAGCATTGCAGACGAGATTTTTTATGTCTTCAGGTATATCCCCATCAATTTCAAACCCAATTTTGGCTGCCTCTATCTCTGGATTTGGATGAATTCCGGATCCGTGGTAAGCTGGGAACACACTATTAATCCTTTCTATCATGCGTGCAGCAAGTAATTAGCAACCCTTGTGTATATCTCTCTCCCAGCTGGTTTCAATAAGAACCATGTCATCGGCAGATCGGTTCACCTTCAAAGTAGAGTAAACAAAATCCCTATCCATGACTACACTAGAATCAATCCCTTTATCTGCCACACTAGAGGTCTGTGCCTCCCTTACTTGAATTACAAAGTGCTGAAGGCGCCTTTGATACTAGGCAAAAATCATTGCTGCTTCGTTGCACTGCTCTGAATAAGCTTCCAAAATCACCTGCTTGTGCCTGCAATTCCACTCTAGCAAGGTCAATAAAAACTTATTATGCATACACAACCGACCTATATATATATATTACATGCAGTTTCTTACATTAGAGTCTATTAAAGAAATAACAACTTGTTACATGTAGCTTCACAAAATACTGTTTATCAAAACCAGATTCGGAGAAATAATAAAAATTACCACATATAGCTTCACACATTAATGTTCATTCGAGTTCTAATTTGCATAAATAGCCAATGAGTCAATGTAGCTGTATAATGAGAGTTTACCAAAATCAAATTTGCAGAATTAGCAATATGTTTGAATCTAAATTTGCAACTTCGAACAAATTTCAAAACTGAAGAGCTTTGCCTGAAATTCTCCCTCTCATCCAACAATCTTTTCCGGTCCGTCTCCTCCCTAGACGCCTCCACCATCTTGCTCTGCAGCTCCTTCCTCATCCTCTGCACAGCCGTCCTCAACCTCCGCCTCCCGCTCCTTCAAAGCCGCCTCCTTGCTAATCTCCAACGCCGCCTCAACCGATCCCGACCCTTTCTCCTTCCCCGGCTTCCCACCCTTGCCACCCCGCCCGTCCCCAACCTCCTCCGCCCCGCCGCCGCCGTGGATGAGGATATTCCGGCGGATCTTCTCCACTGTTTTCTCCGATTTCACCCGGTTGAGCAGGAAATTGAAGACCAGGACCATATTGCCGCGGCAGACCATACGGAGCGACTCGGGCGAAGGGAGACCGTCGTAGTGGTGCCCGCCCTGCGGCCGGTACCCCATTTCCTTCTTCAACCAGTCCAGTATCGCCTCCGGCGGCGGCACCGCGCTCGTCGACGGCTGCATTGCCCCACCACCGCCACCGCCACCACAAGAAAGAGGGGAAAGCGATATCGGGGAACGAGAGAGTTCGATTTCAATGAATAGAGATTGTAGAGGTGAAAAAGATCGAAACTTTGGGCGGCGGAGGCGGTTCTCCAGCACGTCACCGTCGACGTGGGGTTGTTTTCCGGGACGGTGGGGGCCGGGAAGGGAGGTCGCCGGTGGCGGAATTCAAGAGGTTTGCCGCTTGGTGGGAATAGAATTTGAATTCCTGGTTTGGATTGTTCGGGATGAGTAATCGTTTTTCACATCTGGAAATGGTGATTCACTGGGTGTTTGGTTTTCTGGCATGGAATTTGAGTATTTGGGAATTTAAAAGTGTGGTTTTAAATATAGTTAATCCTAATGGTCGATCATATCGGGTATATTACTTAAGTACCTTTAAATCGGGTATAGTTTAAGTATAACTAGCCACAGACTGGTGCAATCCACGAGGTATGTTTAAAACTAATTCATAATATATATTAAGAATATATAAAATTAATTTCAAAATTATTATGATATTTTTTAAATAAAAATAATAAATATTTATTTACGTTTAATATAAAATATAGTTATACACAAATATTAAAAAAATAAGTTCAATAAGTAAAAAATTTTAATAACTAAATATAATCTATCTTTAAATTTTTTAATTCAATTTTAATTAATTATTTTTATAATTTCTAATTTAAGTAAAATTATAGTCTAATGTTTCGAAATAATAAATAATAATCATCATCATTGAAAATTAAGGAAATATTCAGGGGTTAATAAAATTATTGTCATGTCAGAGTTAACAACGCAAGAAAGGCTAAAACATAACGAAAATGAAAAAAATTCTTAACTCTTTAATATAAGGGGGCAAATATTAATTTGTACCTATTTTTTAATCTAATTTTTTCCCTCCAAAACGGTTGCCCCACTTTATCATTATTTTGTAGTATATGTATAAATAGAAAAAATAAATCAAAAGTTGGTTTTGAAAAATATTAGATTTAATAAATCAAAATTTAACATAAATAAATAAATAAATAAAAATATTATAATTTATTTTTAAAATCAGGGTGTATGTCATTACTCAAGAAGGTTTATAAAATTACAATTTATTCTAAAATTTGGTGTAGCAAATTGTTTTGTATTAACAAAAGATGAATTAAAATCACGATAAAAGTGGGGATATTTAACTAATAAAAATAAGAGTTTTTTTTAAAAAAAATAAAGAATTTTCTTTTATATTATCAAGTAGTAGGAAAATTAAGTCTAATTACTCAAAATGGGGAAACTTTTTATTAATGATGAGATTACTCCCTATGTTAAAAACAATTAAATTGACATTCAAAAAAATTTTTTTAAAAATATTTAGTTGGGGACTTGTAGCGGCCAATCATTGGCAAGCGTGAGGTGGCTTAGTTTGACCTTCCCAAGTTATCGACAACCAAATCTAGCGACCCTAAGCCTAGATTGGTTAAATTCAACCACCCCACCTAGTTGGATTCAGCAGCCCACGAAAGAGGCAGACAGGACGCCAAGGGCCAAGGTAGCCAAGTTCCACAAAGTTTATCGACGGCAATTCTTCGATTTATTTTTTAAAACATTATTAAATCTAATTTTCACTTAGATGAGGGTATTTAAAAAAATTTTCTTCTAACTATTCAAAGACTTTTAAACTTATTAATATCAATAATATATAAGAACCACTTTCTTGCGCCAGAGGAAGGAAAATTTTCCTACCTCAAACTCTAATTCAAGTCATTCGTGTGATCGGACGGCCTAGATTTGAAAAAAAAAATTCTCTACCCTCTCCCCCTGCGCCCCCCTCCCCACCACCCACCTCGCCCTTGCCCACTCGGCCCCTGCCCGCCCGGCCGTGGCTAGAACCCGGCCGCCTACCAAAGAAGGGGAAGAGGAGATATTTTTTCTCATCAAATCTGGATTGTCCGATCATAAGGATGACCCGGATTAGAGTTTGGGGCAAGAAAATTTTCCTGCCCCTAGCTGATATGTAACACCCCAAATCCGGTCCACACTCGTGAACCGAACTGGCATGTTACAGGCCCCGGTTAGGTCGGCTAACCCGAACCTAACTCATGCGGATCAAATCTCGG
>JAURVB010011170.1:0-16360 GCA_033002965.1 Piper betle
CATATCACTACTCCAAAACAATGTCGATGCATTACACAATTTACGCACATAATACGACCCAGTGTCAGACTAAGTCAATTCTTTGACCCCGGTCGCACTGGTGCATGGTGGTCGAATCTGGGCTCAGGCCGACCTAGGCTACCAACAAGGAAAGTATGATGTTCTATCTATTATACGTACCTGACTTGTGATTTCGTCTGACTATGAACAGTTAACCCTAATCAGAATAAGGGTATAAAGTTATACATCAGTATAATTTTATTTTACATGAACCTACATGCAACTTCATGACTAATATACTATCAATTTTAAATGATGTAATTAGTTCATGTTAGTCTTTATTTCTTATTAAATTTTTAGCAATTCTAATGATAATTAATTATTAATTATCCCCATCCAAATCCCCATTATCTAAGTGATAATTCAATTATTAACATATCCCATACTTTAGTCTTTCGTATTTACCTTATATTCTAACTCAACCGCATCGAGTTCTCCTATATTGACCTGGTTGCCATCCCACTTTAACAATTCATTTAACGACCCCAAAGCTCCCAGCATTTTTTTAATCAACCAGCAAAAGCCGGTATTTTCTACCATGCATGGCGACCAACCAGTAATGTGGCGACCTCCATTTGCTGCTATGGCGTCACTAAATTGGCCACCACATGGCAACCCTCAACCCGTCCTCGGTGACCCCATCCTGGCCACCCAAACAGCAACCCCGACCAGACCCATGGCGACTATTCTAGTCAGCCACATAAACAGCACCACCCGACCAGCCCGTCTTCTTTTCCTTCCACCCAATCTCAGACCCCATCTTCTATATACCCCAATAATCTGATTGGAAAAACACCAAAGATCCAACCTTTATCTGCTGCTGTCTCATGGAACTCGGACTACACCCTACATGGGGACCTTAATTTCACCATTCATGGTGGCCGACCAGCAGCCATGGCGACCATGTCCTACCCCATCAAGGTGACGACCAGCACCACCCCAAGTAACGACCAGTCTGCCCTTTCTATGGCGGATCCACATCTGGCCAGCAACACCACCCAATCAACACCAACCTGGTCTCCCTACACTTCCTGATTTACATCTCTCCCCGCCGGTTTGACTCAGCCACCCAAGGCGACTCCGTCCGGCCAGCAGCACCGCTGGGAACACTCCCTACTTCCAGCACGTCAACCCTACTCACAAGGATGGATGATGGTGTTGTTGCTGCTGCTAAAACAGCAGGACGTCCTCCTGTTTTTCTTCTTCCCTTGTTGATTTCTCATTTGTCGAAGGAGGAGAAAGATGTAGAAGACGCCCTCCCTTCTCCTTTTACAAAGAATGAAATGACGGCTAGGGTTTGTGGAAACACCATTTCACCGCAATTCCTTTAATCGGGTAATTGGGTAATCAATACGGTTCACTTAACCATTTCACTTAACCTCTTAAACGGGTACATGGTTTGATTCACTTAAATGGTTAAATGGATAAATAATGTGGTCAACTTGACCGATTCAAGTAGAACTCGTCCGGTTAGAAATTACTTCTCAATTAACCGGGTAATTTATACCTAACCAGCTAACGAAATTTTTTCCCTATGTTCGATTCCCCCGCGTCTAACGCTATTATTATTATTATATATATTTTTTTATTTTTATTATTTTTATTTTTATTTTTCCGGGTCTTCACACTCATTTTGAGATTAGTTGGTCTCCCAATTCATTTTGAGATTAATCATGGTTTCCTAGCTCATTCTGAGGTTAGAAATGATCTCCCAGCTCATTCTGACTTTAGAAAATGTCTCCGAGCTCATTCTAAGATTATGTGGTCTCCCAATTCATTTTCAGCTTAGTCATGGTCTCCCAGTTCATTCTGAGATTATAAATTGTCTCCTAGCTCATTATGAGATTAGTGCCGACAAGGCTACCGGTTTTGGGAAAATACAACATTTCAAATATTTATACGGAAAATATAACATTTCAAATAATTATACGAACACACATAGTAATTTTAATGGTGAGGCCCCGTGTCGGACTGAGTCAATTCCTTGACCTCGATTGCGATACAGCGCATGGTAGTCGAATTTGGGCTCAAGCCGACCAGGGCTGCCAACAAGGGAAAGTACAACATTTCAAATGATTATACGGACTTGGATATTTTGAACTTGCAGCTGCGACCAATGATCCTAATCCAAACGAGAATATAAAATTATACATAAGTATAATTTTATTCGAGAAGAAATGCATGCAACTAATAGTCTAATATATATGTATATATATATATATATATATATATATATATATATAAATGTATATCATTATTAAAATTTTGACAACATATCATGTAACAATTCAGAAATATTAAATATTAAATTCTCAACAAATCTAGTGGGATAATTAATTATTCGTGTGTTATAATCATTTAAGACCTACTTTACATTTTAAATTAATTATCTAAATCATAATTAATACTTAACAGTTGATTAAATAATTATTACTAATAAATAAGTATTTAATTTTCCTTTGCGGTGATAATTACTTAACCCCGATCGTAATGATTTAGTTGACGATTATAATTTTTAATCGCTACTATTCTTTAAAGTAATTTAATTAATCAAGTTATTCAATCAAATTATTTAAAATAATTTGGATTATTTTAATTCATAAATATTATTAATACAATTATTTTCAATTATTCGACTTTATAATGTGTCAAACTTTATTTATTTTTATTATGGTATTTAGGTTCGACGCGAGTGATTTCTACCCGACTATAGTTTAATTACCTATTTTCTACATTACTAACTCGTTATTAAAATAATCACTTTATTTACCTAATATTAAATTTAATATAGTAAAGGTAAAATCTTTATTTTATTAATTACTTGTAACTGTCCGATTTAATTTAATCGCTTGTTGTGCCGATTAATTATTGACCTTTTATCATTACCGTTTTTTTTTACTACTCGTGGCGATTTCATACAATAATTAATTAGATTAGTAACTTTAATCTATAACCCATTAAAATAATTATTTTAAAGCTTTAGTACGTGTTCGTATTATTTTTCAACTCGAGTCGGTAACGAGTCGGGTGTTATTTACGAGTTGGTATTATTATTTAACTCGAGTTGTGTCGAGTCAAGCATTATTTACCAGTTTGCCACCCAAGATAATTTTTTCCTTCTTCTTCTTCTTCTTCTTCTTCTCTGATATGCTCTGTTCCCGACTCTAGGCCCTCTAGCCGCCGCCGTCGCCGACCACCTTCAGCAACCGTCCTTCGTCGCTGTCCAGCTCCACCGTGTCGTTTCAGTGTCACCCCGGCCAACTTCAACCGCCTTCCAGCTACGGCGACGCTTGCATTGCCTGCCTAGCAGCGCGCTCGTTTCGCCGATTCCACCGCCGCGCGAGTGTCACCGCCTCAATTGGGTAGTCGCCTCGACACCCTTGACCTCCTATCGACCTTCTCGGGCCAGATTGAAACCCGTTGCCACCCAGGACAGCCGGACTTCTTCACCCACCGCCGTGCCTCTGTTTTTGCCGTCGTCCTCTGTTGTTGGCCCATTACCACCCCAGGCCGGCATCCACACACATGAGATTGACCATACACTGATCGACGACGAGAGTAGGAACATCTCCTGACATTAGAACGGCCGTCGCCACTTATTCCTGGCGACGCTTGCCCATCTTGCCGAAACAGGGAACTCGTTGGCAAATTTTAGTTTCTTTCTTGTTGATTTTAGACTTTAATCCTCAGGATTGTAAAGCTTATTATCAAATTAAAATATGCATGCAAGAAAATTAAGAAGAGGGAGATAGGAAGAATACCTAAGCAAGGACGAAGACACGCCGGTAAGGAAAAGGAGAAGAAAATGCGAATGAAGGCTAGGGTGGAGGACGTCCTTCATAAAATAAAATGAAATGTTGGCTAGGGTATGTGAAACACCCATATTTCATTTAACCGGGTAACCGGATAATAAAATAAAATAATTAACAGGGTAGAATTAACCGGGTATTGGATATAACATGTTCGGTCCTTCCCGAACCGCATTCGTGTCCTTTTTTTTTTCACGGTCTTTACAGTTACATAGTCTCTCATGCCAATCACGTTGATGATCTGCCACCATCTTTCACAACTTTTGCTTCAAAATTTTGTTAAAAGCTTCCACTTGTCCATTCGATCGTGGGTTGTACAGTGATGATTGTACCATTTCAAACTGGGATTGTTCGGCTAACTCTGCAACCTGCCATCCCATGAATGGCGTGCCATTGTGTGTAAGAAGCTTCCAGAGAACTCCAAACTGACAGATGATATTTTCCTTAATGAATTGGGCAACACACTCTCTCATGTGTGTCTGCGTGCTGATAACTCTGGAAAAGAGTTATTATTATTTGCATTTTATATTGAGTTTTTGTCATGTTTCAAGTTGTTTATATATCAATTTTATTAGTTTAGAAGTTTATTAGATATTATTAATAATGCGAGAAATTATTGTGATTTTGCTATAAAAAGTGCTAATTAATGCTGTTCTAACAGCGTATAAGAGTTAGAAGACGATCCTTAGCCAACTAATGGGAGTTTGTAGCAACTACTTTAAGGATAAGCGAGATCTTCTTAGAGATAAGTGTGATCTTCATGAAGATATGCTGTAAAGATCTTTGGAGATAAGGATATCCTTGGACGTTAGGGATAAGCATGATCTTCATAAGATATTCTTAATTATCTTTAGAGTTGTGGATAAACACGGAGAAGTTCTATATAAGGGGACGTCCTTTTGTGAAGAAAGGAAGAGAACAACATTAGACGGCTAGGAGACGGCACGAAAGACAAGAGAAGGAAGACGAAGAATTTGGATAAGAAGAAGAAGATGCTTTCTCCAAAAGAGTTTTTCTTTATTTTGATTTACTTTTCTTTGTAGTTAAACGATGTCTTTCATATCACAAATGAATTTCTTGTGTTTAATCGAAAACTCTATGGAGTAATTCTTTTCTAGGATTTTCAATAACAACTAGTGCATGGATTAATAAAAGTTATTAATTTTTATCTATGTGATTATGATGTTGGATTATCTATTTTATTCTATGCATTAATGCTATCATTAGCCTGATCACCTATTGATTGATATAGAGATTTGATCTTGTCTAGAGATAGAAAGATTAAATTTGTCAATGAATAAAATAGCCTTTGTTCATCTATTTTAGGTGATTCACATATGAGATAGAGATATACTCATATGTTTTGGGTAATTGTTAAGGGCAAAACTTAAAGTAACATTTTGCATACACAATTTCATAGAGATATAGGAGTTGGGTGCAAGTGATAAGTTTATGATGAATCTAAGAGATGTCATAAATAATTAATTCCCGTGGTTAACAATCCAAATATACAATTCATAGGTAAAAATTATAACTTAAATCATATAAAGCACTAGGTGATATTGAAAATCCTAGGTTTGTCGTCTTGAGGTTAGTATTTGATTTAAATATTGCATTTTAGATTAGTTTAGTTTTAGTTTATAATTAAATCACTCTTCGAATTTTTCTTTCAATCAAGTATAATTAATTAAATTAATTTTGGTAGCTGAAAATTTCTAGTGATAATTCCTTGTGGGAGGATACTTTCTTATCATTTTATTACTTTATTCGGCACGTGCACTTGCGTTGTAATTTTCACATCACTTGCCAATATTGCTTCACCCCATTTAGTAAAATATTCAATCGCTATTAAGATGAACTTGTGACCTTTTGACGATAATGGATGTATTGGACCAATAAAATCAAGCAACCAAAATTGAAATGCCAATAGGCGCCAATCGGGTGCAATGATTTTGGTAGCAAATGCTTCAAAGGTGCATGCCACTGACACTTTCACATGACCGAGCAAAATCCATACAATCTTTATACAATGTTGGTCAAAAGTATCTGATGCGGAGTACAAAGTGATACAACCTTCTTCCACCTGGGTGCTCTCCACAAGTCCCTTCATGTCCATCTCTCATAGCCTTTAAACTTTCCTCCTTGGTCAAGCACCGTAATAGGACTCCAACAAATCCTCAGCGATATAATAATTCTCCTTCAATGAGATGACTTGAAGCAAGTCATCACACCTCACAAGCCTTGTATCGATTAATGGATAGCTGGTTGCGTGCCAAAAAGTTGATAATACCTCCATACTAATCCCCAAACTCTTCTAGTGCAAAGCTATAAACTACAACACTTGACGATATGACCATACCACCAAGTGTATCGTGGCGAGCAAACTAGATCATTGGCTCTATGACTTCTCCTTCAACAATGAATCTTGATCCAAATATGGTGAGTGCATCTGCCAAGCAATTTATAGAGAGAGGATTATGCTCAAACACCAATTTTTTGAAATTCTTCAATAGTTGCATCAAACATGCCTTGCATACTACCAAGTGTGCTTCCTCAATTTTAAAATTCCTTGCAGCTTGTTGGATTACCAATAATGAGTTGCCTCAAACTAGCAAGTATTCAACTTTCAAATCCTTTGCAAGCAACAATCCAAACAACATTGCTTCATACTCTGCGCTATTGTTGGTACAAAAATATGCTAAATTGTAAGCATGTAAATGCATCTATAAAGGCTCCAACTAACCTCTAGTGGATCCTGCTCCTCCTCACATTCCATGGCTGCTCCATCAACATACAAAGTCCACTTTACTAGTTCTTTATCCATGTTGAAATGGACTTCTTCTTCTTTCTTTTCTGATGGTAGAGCTGAATGGTTGGCGAGTAGCTCAGCAATTGCTTGACCTTTCATGGCTTTTTGTGTGACACACTTGATGTCAAACTCCATTAACTTCCAAAGCCATCTTACTACTCTTCCCGACAAGGTTGATTGTTGGAGCAAATATCGACAGGGTTGTCGTGTACCACTAAATATACTTCATGTGTAAGAAAGTAATGTCGCAACATCTGCGAAGCAAACACCAAGGCTAAACATGCTCTCTCAATCTTTGTGTACCTTTGTTTAATTGAACTCATAGCTCAGCTTAAGTAATACACAGGTCATTCCCTCCCAAGCTTGTCAGCCTGGGCTAAAATTGTAACATCCTGTTTTGGTTCACCTGTGAACCGACACAAAAGTGTCACCATCGATTGAACTGTATGCTAATGAACTTGATTCAGTTAAGCCAACCTGGATCTACCCTCAGCGTCTCAAGATGGTGATGCAACATGGAAAGCATGGATGAGATTCTTGGGCTACTAACGTTGTCCTACGTGCATGCTTTGATATGCAAACAAGTAAATAAACAAACCAAACAAACTAAAAGTTCAAGAGAAAATAGATAATTTTTAAAACAAATAGGATAAAATCTCCCCTAAAAGTGCAATAGGAGCCACCCTATCAACAACAATCAGTATATATATTTGTAATAATAAAAACCAAAAACACAGTCCAAACTCAGCATGTTCTTCACATTATAGTTATGCTCTCTCCATAGCTTACCCTGATAATTTTCCACATTTCAGTTTCATTCACATGCAAAATATTTATAGTAATCTCACAAAATAGCATATCAATTCCATCTACACAGTCCAATACACATCATCATCATTCCATACACTTGATAGGTACATGTGTCCATGATTTCAGTGTTGCTCCTCTGCGGTCCCGACAGCGCTCATTCCTCATAGTTCTCACCTACATATATAGTAAAAAGACGTCAATAATGAGTGTTACTGGTCCAGAAATAACTAATAACAAACTGACACAGGAAAGCTGACCTCCTGTTGAATAGAAAGTTCATTATACTTCCTCAAGAACTCTCACAAAGGTAGTAATGGGAGCCATCGACCTCAGATGGCAGCGTCCCCTTTCCATATCATTCTCTTTCCTTAGCCATTTAAACTGTCTCTTTGCACAAGAAAATCATTCTCTTTCCTCTCATCCCCCTACATCCTTCGCATTACTCATGGCCTTGAGTACAGAGGTCGAGTATTTTGAGGCATGCACCATTAGTACCCTTTTATGCCACAATTTTGGACATGCATTGCACAACAGTACTCTTAAACCTCCACACTTCTCCGAGTTTGAGGAACTCAAAGGTGGAGTTATTAGGATCCCTCAAGAATGGAATGAATGCTCACCAATTTCAGAGCCCACCTTGACAAACGCACGCCCTATCACAAGACGTGGCTGTCGGTTTCCCCCGTCTCACATCTCATTGAAGATGTGAAAACTACATATACATAGGACTTGGTAAGGAATTCAATATAATTGGCTCGAAGGCAATGTGAGCTGGATCTGAGTTTCAAAAACAAACTCAAGGGATCTCATCCTTGAGGATTATTAATCTGGAAATACGATCAGCTAAATGGCTTGTGTGGAGTGGGATACAATAAATCCACCACTCGACACGTCCACTTACCTTTTAAAACAAATCACGATAGAATGAGACAATAAATTGGGATCGAGTCCTAAACAAACCTTGTAGAAGCTCCATTGTGTCCAGGCACCTAGGCAGTGAGCTCATACTTGGTACCTACAAATCACATGCAATAGCTAACGCCTGCTAACTGCATGATGCATCAACGTCCAATAGCATACACACTACATCATACATCAATCCCACATAAATTTTGGTACGCTACATTGCATTAGAGTACAATAATTACTTACTTTACCTAATTAGTTCCTTAGCATTTATTTTACACACTTCAATTAGGCAATTCGTATTTTATTTTTATTTACAATAAAAATATCTAACATGTCAATTCATCACTCCTGGAATGTTGTGCTAATAATTATCACCGTTAAGTAATAAAATCAAAGTTAATTATACCTCACTTTGTCGGCAATCGGTGATGGCTAGGGTTTCATCGCGTGTCTTAGAGCTCAAATTTGGTGCTTGACGGTGTTCGAAGTTTGATTGGATGAGTTCGGCAGAAGATCCAGCGAATTGCAGAGATTCTAGTTTTCTGGCAACTTTTCAGCAGTTTTCTGACGACTGTTACTAGTGGCAACTATCGGCAGGACGGGTGTGGAATAGGGTACCATTGGCTCTGGCTTGGTGAGCCTGACGTGTCTACAAGGATGACGAGGTCGATGAGGCAGTGACTCGCCAGAAAATGGCAAAAACCATGGCGGCCGATGGTGGGGTGTGGATACTCGGCTTGGATGGAAGGCGGTGGGCTCCGCTTCGGTCGGGGAAGGTGGTAGGAGGGTCGGCGACATCGAGGCAGTGGCAGCGATGACGGGATCAGAAATGGGAGCATGGCTCTAGGGCGCGGCTCTCTCGCATCTTGGAGGCTAGGATGTAAGGGCGCTTGGGGCAACACGGTGATGGCACGGCAGGGCTCGGCAGCATTGATCAATGACAGGGTGGTGTCGGCGGTGACATCAGCGACAAGCAGAGGGGGCGGCGTTGAGGGTTTGGTGGAAGAAGATAAGTGTCGGGTGGAAGAAATGGGTCGGTGATGATATAGTAAATAAAACTTGACTCAACTTCGACTCAAATAACAAATAATAACCAACTCTTAATAAATCCTAACAAAAATCCAAAAAAATAAGGGAAAATCCTATAAAATATATTACACACCATAACACCACAATGACATGTTCTATAACTAATAGCCCACCCAAACTGCCCTATAACGCGTCCTAATACATTATTCGACCTAAAAATAATTCTATGATCAAATACATAAAAAAACAATGCAATTATCATGTAGTCTGATAACTCATTTCTCATCATCTTTCCAACATTATCATCATATACTCAGGTACACTTGACCCTCATTGCTCATAGCTCATGGCAAGCCTCGGCTCAGCAGGCGGTTCATAAAACTGACTCGACTCAAATCGACAGTCAAACTGACTGGTTCACTAATGTAAACTCTGACTCAAGTCATGGGTTTTGCAAAAATAGCTACGAGTGTTGCCTATGTGTGAGAAGTATATAGGATGAGTGGTCTGTCGGGCACTGGAGCAAGTAATGTAGGATGCTTTAGCAATTTTGTCTTTATCTCTTCAAAGGCTTGTTCTCAGTTTCCCGCCCACTTAAACTTGTTACCTTCCTTCAACAATTGAGTAAGCGGTAAAATCTTTGAAGACAAGTCTAGGATAAACCTCCGAATGTAATTGATCTTTCCTAAGAAGCACTGAATTGACGCAAGGACGTAGATGGTCTCATTTTTCTAATAGCTTGAATTTTGGCAAGGTTAACTTAGATTTCGTGCTCGTGTGCCAAAAATCTAAAAAATTGCCCTGACGAAATACCAGAAGCACATTTTTTGGTATTCAACTTCAAGTTATTGACTTTGCATCGGTGATGTACCTTCCGCAACACCTTGCAATGATCACTTCATGCTTTTGACTTCACAAGTATGTCATCAACATAATCCTCCATTTCCACATGTAGCATGTCTGCAAAAATATATTGCATCGCCCGTTAGTAAGTAGCCCCTACATTCTTCAAACCAAATGTCATTACCGTATAAGAATAGATTCCAATAGGCTTGTAGAAAGCTTTCTTTTCTTCATCTTCAGCTGCCATGCAAATTTGATTGTAGCTACTAAATCCATCTGTAAAAGAAAACATTTGGCAACCAACTACATTGTCATGTAAAATATCATAGATTGGTAAAAGAAATGCATCCTTGGACATACTTTTGTTGAGATCTCAAAAGTCTACACAAATCCTTATTTGGTCATTCTTCTTTTTTACTAGGACAATGTTTGCCAACCATTTGGATACTTGACTTCATAGTTAAGGTTTGCTTTCTTCAACTTCTCTATCTCTGTTGCGATCATGGTCTCGATCGATGGGCTAAACTTTCTTCTAGCGTTAACAATTAGACGTAAACCTAGCTTAACTGCAAGGTGGTGTATTGCAACTTCGGTGGACAAACCTCGCATCTCATCATAGGACCATGCAAAACAGTCCTTGTAACTTCTAAATAAATCAATGAGATGTTGCTTTTCCATTTCTCTTAAACCTGATCCAAGAAAAGTTGGACAAGGCTCTTGACAAGTTCCCAAATTAATTTCCACAGGGCCATCTACTGCTAGAGTAACTCCATCCTCAAAATGACTTGGTGCTTATTGTTTCTCTTTATCTTGTAGTCCCTCGTTATATGATATTACCCCTACAAACCATGGTCACATTGACCCTTCATTTTAACTTGATATGCAATAAGGGAATGATTTCAATGCATTTGAACCTTCTAGTTCCATGGTTGTGATCTTAAACTCGTCAAATGAATTGCATTCTTCTTCTTCCAAGTAAATGACCAGACATGGGTCGATTGTAATGACTTCCTTTTCACAAAAGTTTGCCACTGGCATTTCCCATTGTCCAACACCATGGCGGCATCCTAAGTTACAATGTGATTTTTCCCTTCTTGACTTTGCACTTCTTGGAGCATTGGTATTTCTTTAATTTTTTGATTTGGTCATCCTTACTGCACTGTGACCTTTAGAGGTACTAATGAAGCTTCTGGCCCTGGTGAAATTGCCGGTGCCGATAGAACTCACAACTTATGTAATTTTGCTACTTTAGGAGGCTTTGGTGGTGGATAGTTAGCTATCAGTTTAATGAGGCCCGATAAATCAATCTTAGCAGGACAAACATGACTAGAAGGTTGTTCTCAGGCTAACTTCAAGACATTTCCCTCCATGAAGAATGCGGCATATGCAAAGTGTGCTTCTTTAAGAGAGAATTGGTTTCGCAGCCCCTATATTTGTATTTGACCTCTTTTATTGGCGACAACTTTAATGCATTGGTGCTATGAAGATAGCACACATTGGTAATCATAAATCCACAGTCATCCAAGAAGCATGTGCTACACAACTTCTAGCATGTGGAATATAAGTGGTAAACTGAAGGGACCAACAGAAATGTGTAAACACACCATCCCCAATGACTCACACAATACAGGAGACATTGAATTAATTGTAGTATCATCTGGCATGAGATCTTCCTTATTGTGACCCAATTCAAACAACACATGAATAGGAAGGATGTTAATTGATGACCTTTGATGGACAAGTGCATGCCGAACAAGTTTGTTGTGGTGCTCCACACTAATGAACAATGACCGATTGTGGTTGGGCTCAGGGGTGACACAAATCATCGTTGGAAAAAGGGTATCATTAGCATGCGGCCAAGACGGGTTAGTATGGGCTCTTTGTTCCTTGTTTACTCGAGTTAAAATAGGCAAAGGGTGTCTGAAGTACTCTACATCTGTGATGTAATCTTTTATTCCACTCGAGTACATAAAGAAACTATCTTCTCCATTTCTTATTGTAAATTCCGACAAAGCCTGTTCAACTATAAACAGGGCAGTGGGTGAGAAGTGCAATACATCAAACATTTGCACTAACTTGGGTATCTTCCATAGCTTTTTAACAATTGTCATTTGATCAATTTCCTTTTTGGTGTGGGAGAGGAAGATTCCTTGTTTCCTTCTTTCACAAAACTCAATGGAGCCTCCTCTTTTTACTTTCAACATCTAACACTTCATTTCTTTTAGGTTGCTTTTCTTTTCCAACTTCTCTTCCCCAGGCTCCTTGCCCTTGCGTAGTTCATCTTCTTTTTTCTTTGTCTTGACCCTTCAATGGTGAAGTTGAACGACTTGTTATCATAACATCTACTCTTGGTGCCTTTTGTGTTATGGTGTTTGTTATTTGATTTCACCGTTGTTGAGTAATTCTTGAATTTTCTCCATTATGTCCCGACACTTTACCATTGGATGGCCAACCTGTAACGACCCAGCCCAAAGTACAACGTAATGGGCTAAGTCATTTCTTTAAAATGGGTACCCCAAAAGTTAAAGATCTGTAGTCCATTCCCACTTATAAACAGGATCTTCTCCCAGTAGGTGTTAGATGTGGGACTAAGTTGAGGGATCTCACAATCCACCCACCTTAGGAAATTTCATCCCCGAAATGCCTATTCTTGGCCCGTTGCTAGCCCCAACCCACGACCTTTCTGGCCCGTGACCGGCAGCCTAGCCAACGTTTCTAATCCAGCCCACCATCTAACACGGAACCAGGTTGGCTCTGATGCCATTTGTAATGACCCGGCCCAAAGTGCAACGT
Organism: Piper betle; assembly: GCA_033002965.1. Taxonomy (NCBI): domain Eukaryota; kingdom Viridiplantae; phylum Streptophyta; class Magnoliopsida; order Piperales; family Piperaceae; genus Piper; species Piper betle. The sequence goes on from JAURVB010011170.1 coordinate 13,063, forward strand.
AATGGGCTAAGTCATTACAAATGGTATCAGAAGGCAACCTGGTTCCGTGTTAGATGGTGGGCTGGATTAGAAACGTTGGCTAGGCTGCCGGTCACGGGCCGAAAGGTCGTGGGCTGGGGCTAGCAACAGGCCAAGAATAGGCATTTCGGGGACGAAATTCCCTAAGGTGGGTGGATTGTGAGATCCCTCAACTTAGTCCCACATCTAATACCTACTGGGAGAAGATCCTGTTATAAGTGGGAATGGACTATAGATCTTTAAACTTCCGGGGTACCCATTTTAAAGAAATGACTTAGCCCATTACGTTGCACTTTGGGCTGGGTCGTTACAAATGGTATCAGAGCCGACCTGGTTCCGTGTTAGATGGTGGGCTGGATTATGAACGTTGGCTAGGCTGCCGGTCACGGGCCAGAAAGGTCGTGGGCTGGGGCTAGCAACAGGCCAAGAATAGGCATTTCAGGGACGAAATTCCCTAAGGTGGGTGGATTGTGAGATCCCTCAACTTAGTCCCACATCTAATACCTACTGGGAGAAGATCCTGTTTATAAGTGGGAATGGACTATAGATCTTTAAACTTCCGGGGTACCCATTTTAAAGAAATGACTTAGCCCATTACGTTGCACTTTGGGCTGGGTCGTTACAAATGGTATCAGAGCCGACCTGGTTCCGTGTTAGATGGTGGGATGGACTAGGGGCGTTGGCTAGGCTGCCGGTCACGGGCCAAAAAAAGGTCACGGGCTGGGGATAGCAACAGGCCAAGACTAGAAATGTTGACTAGGCTGCCGGTCACGGGCCAGAAAGGACGTGTGCTGGGGCTAGCAACGGGCCAAGAATAGGCATTTCGGGGACGAAATTTCATAAGGTGGGTGGATTGTGAGATTCCTCAACTTAGTCCCACATCTAATACCTACTGGGAGAAGATCCTGTTTATAAGTGGGAATGGACTATAGATCTTTAACTTCTGGGGTACCCATTTTAAAGAAATGACTTAGCCCATTACGTTGCACTTTGGGCTGGGTCATTACAAATGGTATCAGAGCCGACCTGGTTCCGTGTTAGATGGTGGGCTGGATTATGAAACGTTGGCTAGGCTGCCGGTCACGGGCCAGAAAGGTCGTGGGCTGGGGCTAGCAACAGGCCAAGAATAGGCATTTCAGGGACGAAATTCCCTAAGGTGGGTGGATTGTGAGATCCCTCAACTTAGTCCCACATCTAATACCTACTGGGAGAAGATCCTGTTATAAGTGGGAATGGACTATAGATCTTTAAACTTCCGGGGTACCCATTTTAAAGAAATGACTTAGCCCATTACGTTGCACTTTGGGCTGGGTCGTTACAAATGGTATCAGAGCCGACCTGGTTCCGTGTTAGATGGTGGGCTGGATTATGAACGTTGGCTAGGCTGCCGGTCACGGGCCAGAAAGGTCGTGGGCTGGGGCTAGCAACAGGCCAAGAATAGGCATTTCAGGGACGAAATTCCCTAAGGTGGGTGGATTGTGAGATCCCTCAACTTAGTCCCACATCTAATACCTACTGGGAGAAGATCCTGTTATAAGTGGGAATGGACTATAGATCTTTAAACTTCCGGGGTACCCATTTTAAAGAAATGACTTAGCCCATTACGTTGCACTTTGGGCTGGGTCGTTACAAATGGTATCAGAGCCGACCTGGTTCCGTGTTAGATGGTGGGATGGACTAGGGACGTTGGCTAGGCTGCCGGTCACGGGCCAAAAAAAGGTCACGGGCTGGGGATAGCAACAGGCCAAGACTAGAAACGTTGACTAGGCTGCCGGTCACGGGCCAGAAAGGACGTGTGCTGGGGCTAGCAACGGGCCAAGAATAGGCATTTCGGGGACGAAATTTCCTAAGGTGGGTGGATTGTGAGATTCCTCAACTTAGTCCCACATCTAATACTTACTGGGAGAAGATCCTGTTTATAAGTGGGAAAGGACTATAGATCTTTAACTTCTAGGGTACCCATTTTAAAGAAATGACTTAGCCCATTACGTTGCACTTTGGGCTGGGTCATTACAAATGGTATTAGAGCCGACCTGGTTCCGTGTTAGATGGTGGGCTGGATTATGAACGTTGGCTAGGCTGCCGGTCACGGGCCAAAAAGGTCGTGGGCTGGGGCTAGCAACGGGCCAAGAATAGGCATTTCAGGGACGAAATTCCCTAAGGTGGGTGGATTGTGAGATCCCTCAACTTAGTCCCACATCTAATACCTACTGGGAGAAGATCCTGTTATAAGTAGGAATGGACTATAGATCTTTAAACTTCCGGGGTACCCATTTTAAAGAAATGACTTAGCCCATTACGTTGCACTTTGGGCTGGGTCGTTACACAACCTTTTGCTGGTATCGATAGAAATTTTCTTTCTCCTCATCTTTAGGCTTCGATGCATTCTTTGGCGTCCATTGTGTGACCTGTCCTTGCTTAACTAAAACATTGAATGACCTTTCGATATTATCACATTCAAGGTGTAAAACTCTATATTCCTCCATTTGTGTTGTTGTCGGGGTGCAGGCATTTGCCCTTCATTGTTGTTCATTCACTTTTCTATTTGGTTTTCCCGACCTTGCTCGCCAAGTTGAGTGGCAGCATTGGTTGATGCCTGAGCATTCTTTAATGAAGCAAGAACCCTCCCAAGCTCCTCAAAGATCAACACCCTTTTAGAGAGTTGTTCAAAAGTGTTGCATTGCATAGTGCTTTGGAACCAAGCACCTAGTCCAGCATTCATTGTACAAATCTTCACAAGCTCCTTGATGTCAGGAGTCTCTTTTATCTTGGATGTCAGACTTCTAAATCTCTTCACATATACTACAAACTGGTCACCCAGTTGTCTTCGACATTGTCGTAAGTGTTCTATCTTCACTAAGATTTCCATTGACTAAAAATGTTCTGTGAATTGTTCAACAAACTTATCTCATGAATTGTTTGATCCGAGAGGGTGGTTATTAAACCATCTTAAGGCATTGCCTCTAAGAGATGTAGGAAATTGCTGCAACTTTAACTTCTCATTGGTCATAATTGTTCCACACTCAATCTCGAAGATTGTGATGTGATCTCCAAGATTGTCATCTTCGTCAAACTTCGTGAAGGTTGGCATTTATACTTTTCTGGCAAATGTTTGTGTAAACTTCATGGGCTAAGGGATAGAGATGATTTATTGCTTTGCTCGATTCTTTGTCCTTCTACGCTATCAACACAGCGATCAATGTAGCTTGTGTGTCCATTGTGGCTTTCATCTCGTCAAAACGGGTGTTCGGGCGCGGGTTCGTCCGCTGGTGCGGGTTAG
>JAURVB010011172.1:0-26074 GCA_033002965.1 Piper betle
CTCGATACCCAATAGCGGTATGCTCCGTACTCCTTACCGATCATGCTCGCTACAACTGCTATCGGTACTGTTCGGTATCTCTCCCGGTACAGCATATCACCCGATAAACCCCATGCACCCGTCGACACTTGACCTGCACACTAACACAGTTAGCACTTGGTAGGTTGTTCTACTACTCGGATAGCACCAACTACCTAACTTGGACGCGGGATTGCTAGGTCCAACCGCCAAACCCTAGCTCTCAGCCGTCCCACGAGCTAAACCCATAACAATAGCCACCAGTACTTCTCGATAGCGGTCAACAGCGCTTGGTAGCAAACAACAATGCTAAGTACTAGATAGCGATTATCAGTAGCGAGTAGCAATGCTCGATACTGCACAACAGTTCATGCTCAATACTGCACAACAGTTCTCAATAGCGGCCAGCAATGCTTGGTAGCAAATAAAAATGCTTGGTATTGGATAGAAGTTATCGGTAGCATGCAGCAATGCTAAAAACTAAACAACAGTTCTCGGTAGCGGCAAGCAGTGCTTGGTACTGCATAGCAGTGATTGGGAGCGAATAGCTATGCTTGATGTTGCACCCAATTTTCGGCAGCATTTACCAGTACACAATACAACTCGAAGGATGATGAGCAAAGCTGACCAAGGCCAACTAGTGCTCGGTACTAGCAACCAGCACTCAAGGTCCTGGGTAGTGCATGGCTTGACCAAGGTGTCACTCATACACTGGTGCATGGTGGATCAAAGTGCCACAATGCAGCAGTTTTGCATGGAGCGGCTAGGTTGACTTTGCGTGGTGTGCCCGTGATAAGTTATACACACATGCGTCTAGTGCATGGCGTGCCCACAAAGTTTACAGTGATAGGTCTTCAGAGCATGGGGCGCCTTGGCGGTTATCAGTCTGATGTGGTGATAACTGCCTCAAGCATGGGCGGCATGCGGCGCTCATGCAAGCATCTTCTTGGATTAAAGAATAGCTCGTCCGAGTAAAATAGGTAGGCGGTCCCTGATAGAGAAGGCATACAGTAAGGAACTCGTGATCACCAGAAGTAGGTTTGGCTCGAAATCCGAGCTCCTACATGGTCCACGCACTACTCGAAGTTGGATACTCGAAATCAAATTTTTTGGCTGTGTTAGTACAGATCAAGCTCAGCCCAACTCATTAAATTGAACAGGCAGACAAAGGCAGCCATCATTGAGCTTTTGAAAATGGTAAATGTGATGCATGATCAAACATCGTAATTGTTATTTGATGTTCTGTGCCCTCTCTGTTGATGGGTTCAGATCAACTTGCACCCTTTTCCAGTAGCTATCGTACTCTCCATCACTACTACTTCATAGACACATGGGTTGGACCACAATGTTGAAGTTGTTCATCTAAATTCCAAGCTTGCTTCGCACTTGCCCACCTCATAAAAAATGCAGCTCTTCCTTCCATCAATCCAAAGTCTCACATGAAGGGATGGTGATGAATATGTAAGGTGACAGGAGATACCAGCAATCAATCACTTAAGTTGGTTGATGGCAAAAGGATCGGTTAAACAAAAATTGCAATTGCTTGTAAGAATGCCATTTTTTTGTCAAGGCTTACAGATTACCACAAAGCAAGGGAGAAGAGCTCTGGGATTTAGAAGATATAGCTCCTCAATGTTGGAATACAAGCCAACTTTCCCTGCTAGTGAATCAAACCCTGATTGGCCTGCAATTTCCTGAACGTTTTCCAATGGTCTATGCACCCTTCCAGCAATCACTCTGCAAACCAACAAAGCCTTTCTTGCAATGGGATCATCCCCACAAATTTTTATGGATTCATATGCGCTCCCACTAGTAGAAGTGGTAAACACACCAATTCCTCCCTTCAACTCCTCCTGTGCAGAGAACCCATTTCTTATGATCCTACAGATGTTGCAGTTTTCCGACATGCAAAGGCTTGAAGAACCGTTCATGCCCAGAGAACAAGACAGGGTGGTGCCATAGAATCTGAGCAGCTCATTGCCATCGGCAAGACAACGGGGATGCTTCTTGGGAAGTTTACTTGCTTTGATCTTAACCATCTCTCGATGCTCTTCAAATTTGGTAAGAGTTTTCTGCATGTTGTGTACCTTCAAGACCCTCTCAATACGCCCACAGTTGCTCTCTGACTTCAACCAGCTCGTTCTGCATATTATCTCCACAATCTTCCGAGATGAGTCGCCTTCCACAAGCTCGGTCACTGCTTAAAGAAGATCAAAGTATAAATTAGCTCTTGATGGTGACTAATAAAACATCAAATTAGTGATGTGGGTCTATTGACACTGGACTATAGATTACTTCGGCTAGACAAAATGCATCTGTTACTATACCATTTGAAGTCCATCCACATACTAAAACATCACGAATCGCAATTACTTCGACTGAACAAGAAAACAACACGAGTGAGGAGATGAAACCTCCTTTTAGTGCCAATGCACAGAACCAGAAATAAAGCTCAACAGAGTGATCATAAGAAGAAGTAAATACCAAACCCAATTTCCCCAATCACCAGAACTGGAAAAACAGAGTTTAATCACAAGAAGCACAAGGATTACCCAAACAAATTCTCAGATGAACAAATTGTAAACTTGATTCATATAAGCAAAATGTGAACAAAGTTCAGAACTAAAAGATTGAGGATTACCCAAACCTAGATTCTCAGATGAACAAAATGTAAACTCGATTCATATAAGCAAAATGTGAACAAGGATTATAACTAAAAGATTATCATCAGCTATCAACATCTCTTCTTAGGCATACCACTTGACAAAATATTTTACCTTTTTGACAAAGGGAAAAGGTAAAGATCCACCAATCTCATATCCAATAAGGCAAAGCAAAAGGAATACAAAAGCAGTAGCAGCAGCAGCAGCAGCAGAAGGAAAAGAAGATGCATCACTATACCTGCATGTTCGGAAAGATGGTGAGACTCGGCAGCTTCCCACTTCCCAAACTGCTCTCCACACTTGTGGCAACTAATGGTATTCGCCGAACTATTGGATTCCCCGAAAGTGGCTTTGAGAAAGGACTGCTCCCAGAGATGACAGACCCCCTCCACCATAGCCACCTTCCTTTTCCAAGACAAGGCCAGCAGCAGCAGCAGACTTGGTAAAGGTGGTAGCAGTGGTAGGACTTCTGAACGTATGGTGTCCTCCAGGGCCAGGGGTACCCAGCCGGAGAGTACCCACAAAACCAGAGCCACCACCAGCGCCGGCAACACTACCGGCTGCCTCGCCGCATCCACCAAAGCCTGTGATTTTGAGCTCGCAGGTGGAGTTGCTCAGAATCACCTCGTGGGGGATGTGGTTGAGGAACTCGCTGCTCCCTATAGACCTCGGACTGCAGCTGGGAGGCCTGTCCAAATGCCTCTTGCTGCCATGGATGACATCTTTGAGGTTGGCGATGGATCTTGAGCAACCAGACTTTCCGGACCTTCTTGTAAGAATGGCGCTCAACTGCTTCTTGGCTTTCGGGTCATGGACGTCCGAAGGCTCCGACTTGCAGTGCAGAGACTTCTTCAGCGCAAACCACACCGTTGGCATGATTCCTCCACAAATCACCGATCTTTCTCTCCCAATCAAACCTCAACCTCCATAGCCAACGAAGGAAGCCTAGCTACCATTCAGATATGTGATCGCAGAAATGATGAGGACCCAAGTAATCAGATTCATGTGCAGAGATAATGAAATCACAAAAATGAAGAGGAACCAAGTAATGGCACGATTGAGCTAGCTCCTAGCTAAGTAGGAAAGCTATTAATTGGAAAGGTACCGATCTACCCAGGTCCCAAGAATTAGCAACCAGAGTGCAAGGTGGCATGGACGGGACACGAGGAGAGATAAAACTATACAAGGTAGAAAATCTTTTGAGTTTTTTTGGAGGCATGGATACCAACCTGAAAAAGAAAAATAGCGTAGGATTATTAATCAATGAGGGAAGGAGGAGAGAGTCGGAGATCCCACAAATGCCATGGTTACCAACAAATGCAATGGCCCCAGCATTCATATTCATGCCTATATTATTATGCTTCATAGATTTTTTGTTTGCCTTGTCAACTCATCAAATAAAGTTCCTACTCTGGTTAAAAGTTAAAAGCTTTAAGTGTTGGTGAAACAATGCATTTTAAGGTAGTCCTCGATGAGAATGAAATGTATGGTCGGGCAAAGACTTCTGAATTCTGATTCTGCTCAAAACCTGCTCATAGAATTGCTACAATACGACAGGATCTGCAGGCTTAGCAATTGCCCAGTTTCCAGTGGTCCACGATGGTAAACTTAAACAAGTTAAACGTAGTTCCTTAGACCCAAGGACTTCCCAGTATAATTGATCCACGGTCAACCTCCACAATGGCTGCAAAAATGGTTGAATAGTGCCATATTAATCCCAATAGTAGGAGATATAAATAGTCAACGAAGACGGAATAAAGAGATTAATTTCAATCACCTTTATACACTGAGTACCATTTTCCAAAGGAGAAAGAAAAGAAAAATTATCAGTTTTTTTTTAAAAACCACAAGAAATTACAGTTTCTGTAAGTTGATAAGTTGAACAAGGAGTCAAGACTGCCCAGAGAGACTCTGGAATAAAAAAGAATGGTAGGACCAAATACGTACAAGCGTGCAGCAGAAGGGAAAAGACAAGGATACAAGGATAAATGCATGAGGAAGCTGCCCCACTTGTTCTACTGGGTGAAATGAAACATTGTTGTTCTTGTTCACAAGTCGGCCAGACAACTCTCCACATCTCCTATTTGTTCTATCCACGTCAAATTGTTCCGACTCATCCATTTCACGGAGCGAATCAATGTTCTATCAATTAGACCTTGGACCTAGCCATTGGATACATGTTTTATAGAGTAACATGTACTCAAAAGCTGCAGGAATACCATCAAAACCAAGCTAATAAGATCACTGAAGACGAGACAAAATTAGGTGCAAGTTGGGTAGGAAGAGACAAATGAATATACGCCACTAGTTGGTGTCGACATAACTCACTCACAAACAGTTTTTAACAAAGAACAACGGTGATGTCAAACCTTCGTGATCACTCTTCTTCATTGCTTGCCTAATTGCTGGTTGCAACCTTCAAAAGCAAAGAAAATAAGAAATGCTCACCGACCATTTTCATGCGCATGAGCCTCTCTTCATCATTTGCTCTCTCTTGGGAGACACCATCTTTACCATGATACATTCTTTCCTTATGCCATTTTTCAAGTCAATTTGTTGCATTGATTCCTTTTCACAAGCATAATTCATCACGTCATATCTCAGGCACTGATACAGGCCCCCACGCCCTGTCATCGAGCCAAAGCCAAACCAATACATCGAACCACACTGGTGTATTTACTTCAACGACGTCGGTGATCGAGGGGAGCTCTGTTTAGACTGAATAATGCTGATCACCGATCCCAAATAGTACATTGCTCAGGCGATGGCAATCGTATTTACAGCCACTGATCCATTATAATGGTTGAGTGGAAAAGGTCTCCGTTATTCAAGAAACAGACACTTTAATGCCAACAAGGTGCACATAATTTGCAGACAACAAGAAGATCATTTATCTGAGTTTGTAGTTAATTGTACTGTAACACAGCTGCATTATGCATCTTCTACGATGCTATATCAAGACCCAAGACATAACTGTTAAAAAGAGACCCAAGAGTTCCATACCATGAAATCACCACCAGACAAGCTTGCAAGGAAGCATGTTTTTGGTTAACCTTTCAGTCACAACCCTCGTGCACCTAGGCTTTCAACATTTGTGCTTCATCTTCGTACACAAGCACACAGATAGAAAACCATTTGATCCACACTTCTAATACTAGCTTAATTGATGATAAACATCTAAAGTTTCATTTAACAGTTACAAACTTCAATGATACAGAGGATAGCAAGCCACGTCCATTAACAATGATCATAAAATATGTAATGTTCGTATGCATTGAGCACATACAGTGAGCACAGCGGACAAATAGTAATACACACTGGAAAGATACGAGGACATCCCATCCCTGACGATAGCTGATTAGGTAACTGCCATTTTCATTTAGAAATATGTGGAACTAAAACGAGAGGAGCCCTTTACGCCTAACGTGTGACCACGGAGGCATTCCAAGTTCATCACCTGTGAGTGATCAACAAAAAGATTGACCTGCACAAGGAAGATCATTCTGTTAGTAACCAATTTAATCACTAGGTTATCAAAATCTACAAGCACACAGGTCAACCATCAGCAACTTTGGGTCGAGCAAGGTGCTAATATAAAGCAAATAAAAATTTTGTGGGGGAACAGCAATAGAAAATCAACTGCAGACAACATCCAGTGTTTCATTCTAAGGATATGTTAACAGCACAAGGTGATGCGATATAAGTAAACCTATAGGACTAGGTCCTAGCCAGCAGATGGTTTAACTGGTCATGCATTGCCATCAACAACAATGAACTGTAGAAATATCCTCTTCAAGTTCAGCAGATGCAGAAAAATCCAAAAGCCATTTTTAAAGGTGAAGACACATAACATACCCTTGGACCATATTGTTTGACAAACCACTCTGAGGTGCTGGGATGGGATGCCTCAAACATCGCCTTCTCAAGGCCCAAGCGACCAACAATCTTTGCAACTATATCAGATCGTAATGATTCAGCATATTTACACACGCCCTCTGCGTCAATCATGATCATGTCTGCCCCAGCTTCCAAGAATCTCTCAGCCCTTCTAATCAATAAGTCCACATCTTCCACCAGCTCTGCAAAATAAAATAAAGATAAAATAAATGCTTTACAACTTTAGTGTAACCATATTCATAGGTTCCTAATCTGAGAGAGAGTACCAACTTAAAAACGCAATTTTCATAAGTCTTTGACAGGTAATGAAAAGCTTGAAGAAGACAAATGATTGCAAACGTGGAAAGTATATTGGTGGTTGATGGAAGATAAGAGGAAGACCAAAAAATATTTTGATAGAGACAATCTAAAGAAGTAATGCCAAATGGTAAACTTTGAACTAGGACATGGTTCATAACCAATTAAACAGGAGAAAGAAGATTGTTCCACCACACGCCAAGCTTTTGGAAAGTGATGGATGGCAATTGGTGCCAAATTTTCAGTTGCAGCAACTAGCTTCAAAGTTACCAATAATAATTGCTATTGGATTATCTCTCTTAGTTATAAAGCAAATCAAGATCATTTTATATAATACCCCTACAGGTGCATCCTCAAGCTTGCAAAGAAACAAGGAAAGCTAAACAAGGATGAATTATGTTACAGTTGCCCAAGTATAATTGCCCTATTACCCCATGTCAACACATTAGAACTCAGATGTAATATTGGCTACTTTCTTGTAAAATAAGCAGATAGAGCAGTTCCACGAATTCATTTAAAAAATAAGCAGAAACATGTTGATTCCAAATGAATTTCTAATACTCAAAATCACAGTAAGAAGGAAAAATTCCAATGTGCAATACTGTTTGCAGACAACCTAACATAAAATGGACACCAACCAAACAATAATGAAAAAATAATAATACGCTTTCAAGTAGCATAATATTTGAAGAATTTAGAACCCAATGCTTGTTACAATTCAGGAAATTAAGCAACAATGTACCTAATGATAATGAACAATACAAATTAAAAGAATTATCAGGAATCATTAAAATACAATGTCTATATTTGGAGCGAGAAAACTTACCAGATTTACGAGCCACTGGAGGTTGATAGGCCCCGAATGCTCTGATTCCAGGAGCAGGGATTTCTGATGACTCAACTTTGACAGCCAATTGGGGCTTGGCTTTAAGACCAGCACTCTTAATGAGCCGAATGTACCTCAAAAGGACCTCTTCGGGAACTTTCAGTGAGCTGACATCCAGCTCAATGGTGTCAAAACCCAAACGTTTACATTCCTGCAGCAAAGCTCCTCATTGAGACCAACTAAATATTCCGAGAATGTAACAGTAGCAGGCCGAATCAAACTTTGTTTATACCTCAACATGCTGCATGAAAGAAGCATGTCCCTTGCGAAGTAAATGCTCCGCCCAATCACCAGTACTGACATAGATATTATGCTTATGAGCCATATCTGTTATTTCTTTGACGAAATCCTTTGGCATCAAACTGTGAGAACCCCCAGAGAATTTCAAGCCATCTACAAACTGCCCATAAGACTCAAATATATCCTGTAGACAAATATTCCACAAAGTGAGGATCTTCCATCATCTAGTCTAGTTCCAAATATCACTGAAACAGAACAGAGCAACTCACATGCTTATTAGAGCAAAACTCATAATAACAAAAATGCTTAATTTTCAAATTCCCTCAAGAACTAGTGGAGTATCAATGAGAAAAGGAGTCGTTTTTGGGTTCTTAGATCTCACTGTTTGTATATAGCCTAGCCCTAACAATGAAGGAATAGTTTTAAATTCCATTAGTATTACTAGCAGCAACGGTTGATTTTAGTATCTTCTTCAACTCTTGAGTCTAAAAAAATAACAGCCATACATATGATGAGTGAGTAAGACGGTCGATAATAGGTTTGAAGATGTTTAAAGGATCCCAAAGCTGCTTTCTCACCCCTTCGTTCTTTTCTTCTTTCCCCAAGTTTTCAACATTTTCCAGAAAATTCCCCATCATCCAATGCGGATAATTGCATGGATATAACAACTAACATTCCTAAAGCAGCAACAAACCACATCCAAACACGCACTCAGCTGATCAAGGAATAACACTACAGTAGCATTACTAAAATTCTTGAAAATTTGTCAACCAAAGAGAACTGGAGCTAAAACAACAGTGGAAGCAAAGGATTATATCAAGAGTAGGAGCTATGCTTTATTTCAGTAGTTTTCCGTTTCCTCTCAAATTAAACCTCATATATTTATATATTTATAGACTCAGCTCTTGAGTCTATAAATATATAATAGTCATACATAAGATGATTAATATGGTTGATTATTGGTTAAAAATTAATCATTCTTCCCTTCTTTTCCTTAGCTTCCAACGTTCTCTTCCTTTTTACCCAACTTTCATATTTTCTTCCACCCATATCCCATCAAATAGTGCTCATAATTCCATGAATTCAACAGCTAACGTGACCAATTAAGCAATAAACCGCCTACAATAACTGCTCTAAATAAACTACTTCCGAGAAACGGATCTTCGACAACAGTAAAAATCAGAGAAACGTGACTGATCAAAGGAACCGAGAAAAATAAGATAGACCTGGAGAGCGTTCTGAGACAGGAGAGAGTAGGCGGGGCCACGCATTTCGGTGATGCCGAACCTTCTCGGCTTCTCAGGGCGGTCATCGTCTTCCTCCGAGAAACTCTTCCACAAATACGCCGACATTTCTCCGCCGCCGTCGCCGCCGGAAAGGACCTCCGATCGCCGGTCGATTATGGCTCCGGCCGATCGTCGCCGGCGAGGCGGAGTTGGAGTGGTTTTGAGATGTATGGAATGGAGGGGACGAGAAGGGCAATGGTCTGGCGAGTTCTCGATTGCACCCGCGCTTTTCTCTTCCAATTATTTTTGCTTACGCCTCGGTAGGAAATGCCTCGCCCAACACCACCGCATTATTGCGCGGGGGAGTCGCTTGCGTTTCTCGCTGCGGCACACACTAATAAAATTACTTTTATGTTGTGTCATGTTCAGATGTTTTATGCTGGAATTGATGGCTTAATTTATTAATTCAAGAATCAACGCTGTTGTGTTATTTTTGCTTTAAAATATTTTTTTATTATAATAACTTAATTATCTTTAGTTTGAGTTAAAAAAATATTTAAAGTTCAATAAAACCACCCAGGTCTAAAAAAATTAACTAAACTAAACTAAAATATTTGTAATTTTTTAAAATTATGTTTGAATTAATCATAAATACCACTCACATATGGTTTTGAAGCTATTAAATCTCTATAATTGTTTAGACTAAGAGGGTTATTTTTATGTGTTTTTAATTATTAATGCATAAAAAATAAGCCACTTATTAACCTAAAACAACCTGGATTTGTATGAGGGTAATTACTGTAACGCGAGTAAACGTTTGTATGTCGCTTATAACTTCATATTCTCAACAATCAATCACAAATTCACGCCCGTATTTGTACTGATTGATAGTAGGACTCGTACATAAAAAACTGAGTCCATATTATTTTATGAAAACCCATTCTAAAATCCTAATCCATGTCTGTAACTAATGGTGATCTTTGAAAAATTATCCTGTCGTGCTGCTTTTTTAGAGAGGAGTTACCCTGTACAAGTTATGAATTATTCGGTTAGTGTGCTTCATTTGTTTATTGATCGGAGATCAGAAATTTTCATAATAAACTGTAAGAGTAGTCCTCTTCTTCATATCTAACATGGGTTTTTACAGTCTAAACTCTTCTGGGGGTACAGCTTACGTTGAGCTCACCATCTTGCCATTTGACATTATTACATTTGCTGAGCTGTGGAACATCACCACCAAAAACAAGAAAAGCAAGCGAATCTCTCAAGTCAAAAAGCTAGTACCTGTACATCATATAGCATTGAAACAACGTGATGTTAAAAGTGGAGTGGGGAAGACATGAACGAATAAGCACCACATTTGAAGCAGAGGTGCCAATCTTTGATGGCCTCCCAAAACCCAAGGAATCTAAAGCCAGAAAGAAGGAAAACACGGCAGGGAGTAAAGTAGGAAAGATCAACTGCAAAGAAAGAAATGAGCTTACTTTCTGATGACAGATAAGTTGTAAACAGTATTGCCGCCATCATCTTTATTTGCAAAGAAAGAAATGAGCTTACTTTCTGATGACAGCCAAGTTGTAAACAGTATTGCCGCCATCATCTTTATTCATATTCCATCCTCCAAAGAAACGAAGAAACACCTATCGCCGACAGAGAATGTATACCCCACCCCAGTGCAGAAAGTAGAAGCAAAAGAGCTGCTGGGAGTTGCAGAAGCTGGTTCTAAACTCTTGGAGAAGGTATGGCCAAGGTTGAGGGAGTCATAGTATGTCTTTCAATTCTGGTGATGGATATAGTCGCCGGTGTTCTGGGAATCGACGCCGAAATCTCTCAAAACAAGGTACAATTCTCTGTTAACTTCCCACTTTCTTTGCATTTGAAGATCATTCTTCATAATCTTTCGAGTTTAACCAAAGAAAATGTGAAGATACAATTATACAACACAATCACACATAGAACATAGATCATAAGAATTAAGATAACCAATTTCTCCAACAATGAAGCTTTCAACCTTGCCATCTTTCACAATTCACAAATAACCTGACAGATCGTTAACCTTCAATCAATGATGCTTAGCCAACTGAAATAATATGTAGATGACGGTTACAAGTGCAAGTTAACACAACTGTAACTTAATGAGTTTTTGCTTGAATTTATAGCGCCCATGACAGATTCACAAGCTGAAGTTCATGATATTTGAATGTAGAGAGCCGAGTGAGCAAGCATTTCGGCTAGGTCTAGCTGCCGGCCTCCTCGCCCTAGCCCATGTTGTGGCGAACCTGTTGGGTGGTTGCTTCTGCATCTGCTCCCAAGAGGAGCTCTACCGCTCCACCGCCAACCGCCAGCTAGCCACCGCTTGCCTCCTCCTTTCTTGGTATCTATCTACTTTCAAAATTTTACATTATTTCACATTGCGCAGGAAAAAAAAGACCCAGTTGGAACTAGAAATGATATACGATCTTATTTAAGAAACAATGTCAATGCAGGGCTGTCTTGGCAGTGGGGTTTACAGTGTTGGTAATAGGAGCCATGGCCAACACCAAGTCAAGATCCTCCTGCGGCTTCTCCTTCTCCCGCCACAACTTCTTATCCATAGGCGGTATCTTGTGCTTTGTGCACGGTCTCTTCTGCACCGCCTACTATGTCTCCGCTGTTGCTACAGCCAAAGAGAAATAGAAGAACACATCTAAGTTCGATAAGTTGATTCTTCTCTCTTTGCATCTATAATTTTGATTTTTGTATCCTTCATGTTTGCTACTCTCTCTGTCAAACGAAAGACATTCAGCAATTGCCCAAACCACTTATCTTCTTTGCTGGCTAAATGCTAAATTCTGTTCCTCTGAAACAATACATAAAAGCTAAAATATCATCAATTAGTTAGGCGCCTAAATGCTAATTAAGTAAATATCACAGTACAGTGAGCCAAACATTGAGTTCAACCTCTCAAAGCATGCGTAAATTTGAATAAACCAGTACAGATTATTGTTTATTTCATAAGAAATGATCACAAACCCTATCACATAAAGTCAGAATTTTAAGATAACAAATACCAACATTCAACATTCCCAGAATTGTAACAGCATTTCACTGAATTGAACAGGTAAGAGAAGCCATAAACTCTTTCAAAACTTCCCATACCACACAATTATCGTCTTTGCCGTCCATATTGGTATTATTATGCGGCGAAAACACAGGGGAGCTGTGTTCGCCTGAAACTGCTCAGATGCAAAATATCATCGATTGGGGGTAGTCGGCTAAATGCAAAACAAGCAAGTAACAATCACGAAGTTGGAAATTTTCAGCTCACAAAGCAAGAATTAAGAGTTCAACCATCAACAAGGATCATCATTCATATATAATTGGAACATAAATCGTTAAGGACAATGCTAAGAAGCCATAAACTTCCATACTTCCATTCAACACAAGGAGACCAATATATTATCTACCATATACATAGAGAGAAAAAGAGCGACGGTTACACAACAAACAAGGGGATTGGCCGACTGAATCGAACTAGCTTTCATCGTCGGCGGCGGACTTCCCGGCGCCGGAGCTCTTCTTGGGGAGGAGGAGGTTGTGGATGTTGGGCATGACGCCGCCGCTGGCAATCAGTGACCGACCCCAACAGCCTGCTAAGCTCCTCGTCGTTCCTCACCGCCAATTGGATGTGCCTCGGCACAATCCTCGTCTTCTTGTTGTCCCTCGCCGCATTCCCGGCCAGCTCCAACACCTTCACAACCCCCAAAAAAACCCAAATCACCACACCAACAAAAAAATCGATAAAGAGCATAAATTGGAAGGACGTTCAAATGGGTGAACGATGCCAACTTCGGCGGCGAGGTACTCCAGGACGGCGGCGAGGTAGACCGGGGCGCCGGCGCCGACGCGCTCGGCGTACTTCCCGGCCTTGAGGAAGCGGGCGATGCGGCCGACGGGGAATTGAAGGCCGGCCTTGCTGCTCCTGGAGGTGGCCTTCTTCGACGCACCAGATCCCAGGGACTTCCCACGGCCCGCCATCTCCGGCGCGCGCTCCGGCGAGGTCGCCGGCGACGATCGAGATGGGGTTGGCGGTAGAGATGGGCAACGCTGTGTTGGGACGTGTACATATACTGACCGAGTCGTCAATTTTGGCCAATAGGAGAAGAGTACGCGGATCGTCATCACCTGCCGTTCGTTTTTTCCGCCATCCACGGCTGTAATTAATTGTTATCAATTTCAGCGAAAAAACGAAAAATAAAGGAAGAAACCACTCGTGTATATTTATTATTTGGTTAAAGTAATTATCTCCTACTAAAAAATATTTAACTATAAATAAATAAATAATTTAATTTTCTTTGCTCAATATTTTTATAGATTTACAAGTAGTCCAAACTATAAACTCTGGCCGCTAACCAACAAACATCTTACAAGCTTAATAATAAAAGTCATATAATTAATTTCATTTTTTTTAATGGGAGACGGATAATTTTTTATAGTATTAGAGATATCACAACTATTTTCTGAAAATTTTGTGATGCTTTACTTCATATAGTATTAGAATACATAAACATGTGATAAAGATTAATTTGCATTATGTAAAACAAATAACCTGATTCATGAAGTTCTCAGTACTTCAAAGCATGGTTGTATGAATCGGAATCGGAATCGGTTTTTCAGGGAGTCAGAATCAGAATTGGAATCGGTCTAAATCGGTCAGGAATCGGTTCAGTTGAATCGGTCCAAATTAGTTTAATCGGTCATATATAATAATTTGACAATTCATAATATAAATATATTAAAATTAAGTATTGATATTATTCTGTGTATTATAGTTTATGATATTTTTAAATATTTTTTAAGATTTTTTTAAAATTATTTAGAATTAATTATTATTTTTAACTCGAGTTAGACTCGATTCAACTTTTAATTACGAGAATGCCACCCTCCACTCTTTACCCCGCCGCCGGCGGCGGCCCAGTCGAGCAGCGAGTCTCGCGGCGGCGATGTCGGAGGATGGCGGCAGCCCGGTCGGACGAACAGTCGGCGCCCCAGAGTCGGCGGCGATTCGTGCGTTACAGTCCGATTCGGTCCGGCCACACGTCGGTGGCGACGTTGCGAGGTCGGCGGCGAGGTCGGCAGCCCGGTCGGCGGCGAGCCCGGAGTCGGGGATGCACGGCGGAGGGCGGAAACGGGGCGGTGGCGAGTGGACGAGCGGCAGCGGTGTGGGGGAGCGGGTTTGATTTTAGGTTTTTAAAATCCAAATTATAATTTTATCCATGCTTAAATAATTTAATAAAAATCATACCTAGGGTATTTTAGTAATTTCATAAAAAACTGATTCAGAGTTAAATCGGTCGGAATCGGACAAACTCGACCGATTCTGAAGCCGATTCGGGGCCGACCGAGTCGGCCCCGAAATCGGATCTGGCGCGATGCCGATCCGATTTAAATCGGCCGATTCTGCACGAAATCGGCCGATTTCGTGCATCAGAGCTTCAAAGGCTAAGTAACCAATGAGGTGACAATTACCAACTAGCTATAAGCAAGCAACACAAACTATGCTAAAACCATATTAGTGATTGTATATAGAGTCGGAAGTTCTGGTGTTAGAATGAAGTAGGCAGACACAAGCGTTTTCTGAAAGTATAAGCTTCATTATCAGTTGATCACGCTTGGAAAGCGAACTACATTGTAAACAATAGCAGTAATGGCTAGTTGCAATAATGTCTGCATTCGGCTTTCAGTGGAGAAGCATTGCAATTAGTATAACATCGATTGAATGGTTAGCTTCACTTAACTTGATTTCTGATTTAGGTAAACCTTGACATTGAAGAGAGCTAGTTGTCACCTGATACCTCTCTCGAAGTTTTTCATGGACGCAAAGAGCATATCTGGAGCTGGTCGATTCCTACCATCTATTTCATGAAAAGATCACAAATTAATGCATAAACAACATGAAACGATCATGGGTCATCTGTGGATGAACTAATTATTAAATTATTCTAAGTTGATTATTAACCTTGATCTACTTACGAGACTTACCCGAGAAATTGTTCTGAAAGAACAGAGGTGTGGAAAAGAGGAAAACATCGTGGATAGGGATGAGGGAAGAGAGGCGAGGAGATCAACTGGTAAAGAAGAAAAGAGTTAGGCATGCTTGAAACACCCCTCTTCTTGCTTTGTACAGACTTTTAGGTGAGCGAATATGCAATTACCCCATCCATCTTCTGATTCTAACTCATCCATTACGACCTAGATACAGCGTGTTCATGAATTATGTATCTAGAGTCGTTAATAAGTTTTTGGTGAGCGGCAGGGAAACTCTGTTTGAAGTTGAAGCCAATTTTTCATAAATAGGTATTTAAAAATAGTGTGACTAGAACTTTTAAAGACAATGCTAAGAAACATAAACTAGAACTTTTAGGTTATTAATAATTATTTAGTTGGACTTAGTTGATGATTTTAGATTTTATATATTATTAATAGTCATTTACGGTTTGTTCGATGAAATTTAATATTTTATTTGTTGTGGCATATTTAGTTTAACTCTCGACATGATTAGTACAAGGAATAATTACATTATCGGTAATAAATGGCAATTCTTTAGTTGTTTAATTCTTTGTCATTTGGCATGCAATGTTGTTTATTATTACATTATTTTGTGTATTGTTGTTGGGGCTTGGGGTTAGACCAAAAGTAACCTCTCGGTTAAATAATTTAGCGGGTTGTCTTCCGATTAGTCTTTCTTCTTCGAGATTCAAAAGCTTAGAGTGAGTAAGTAGATGCTTTATGGTGAACATAAAGAATGAACAAGGCGATTGATATTTATATGCTTGATTTCTTAGTCTCAGTTTTTGATTCCCAGCTTTCCACAGCTCTTCCAAGTTTATAAGCAGCTTGAGAACTAACTCATGCGCCGAAGGCAAATGCTCTGGCATTGTAATGCAAATATCAATCAAAGCAGATCCTGTGGTAACAAAGGAAGGGGATGAGTGAAGGCCCAAAGTGGCAAAACTAGGAGCTTTAAGAGCAGGGCAGTAGAGAAGAAGGTGATTCACATCTTCCCTATCTTCGAAGAAGAGAAGACAAGAGGATTCTTTAATAATAATTGTTTGGCTCATCAAATTTTCCTGTGAAGGCAGCAAGTTCCTAGCCAGTTTCCAGCCAAAATAAAAGAAGCCGAGGAGGAATCTTAAGCCTCCACCGTTTAGACCAGTTGATGAGAAGGTCATGTCTATGATTCCCAACAGCAGAAATATGCTTATAAGCCCTTTCAACAGAAAAGTTTCCCTTTTGCATCATCTGGATGAAACATAGAGATAACAAGCTGTGAGTTCGTTCCATCGGCCATTTCGATGACTTAGTGAGGATACAGAGTGATCTTTGTGGCGTGCAAAGTATCTTGGTCAGTTTTAAAACATCCGCAAATTTCCATGATACTGCGTCAAGAAACTGAATCTTTCAAGTAAAACTAAATTCTCAAACAACTCCACGAAGAACCCAACTGCAAAATACAAAAGACCTGGGAAAGTGTTGAGCCCTATAGCCCCCAAAACGACTTAAAATATGATTTTTACGTTAATTTTAAATAAAAATTAATTTAAAAAATAAGATTTTCTTATTAATTTATATATAAGCCATCAATATTATTTATACTTGATATAAGATTAACTCATAAAAAATTTCAATATAATAAATAAACCTAACATGTGTGAGGGGAGAATTATTAATTTAATTTTATATTAAATATAAATAGTGTTAATGACTTGTATATAAGTAAATTAACAAATATTATTTATTATACTAACTTTTAAATTAAAAGAAATTTATAAAACTTATTTCAAGTCTTTTTTAGTGCTCATATGGCCCAATAAAAAACGTATATACATGTTCTTATTAAAACAATTTTTAAGTTGGCGATATATTTAATTGAGAATGTGTGATATGCCTTTCGGTTCAACTCATAATTTTAATATATTTTTCTTCTTTATCCATTTTATAAAAAAAAAGGAAATATATGATAAGAATGCTTCTTATGCAAAAACATAAAATTAAAATATATGAAAAATTCCTAAATTTAGTATGTATTACAAAATTACAAGCTTCAAATTTGTTCAATATGATAAAAATATATATATAAACATTACTAAATATAACTTTGAAAAATTATACTTCAAATTTCTTCCATCAATAATAAATATCTTAAATTATTATAAGTCAAAATCAAGTATAACATGAAATTTTTGAGGCAAAAATCTCTAACATTTCAAGATTATTCTAAGGAATCAATACAAAGACAATCGTTGAAGATTACAAAAAAATCATATCCTTCGTCAGAAGGATGAGAAACCTATCGTAGAGCAAGATGATAATTATCCGCACAACATGAACTGATTGTAAATTCTACTTCAAGCACAAACCAAATCAACTTCAGCAGCGTTAAAAAATTATCTTAGTAACAGTTAGTAAAATGCTAAATCAACAAAAACAACACGCCAATTTACATGTTACAGCTAGCAGAGAAATCTGTACTCATCATCAACGTACTCAAAACAATATAGAAAGTTTGAAAAAATAAAAATACAACAGTGAATTGGTCAAAGCAAGCTCCAAAAAATCAACCCTGAGGTCCACAACTCC
This sequence comes from Piper betle, assembly GCA_033002965.1. Lineage (NCBI taxonomy): Eukaryota > Viridiplantae > Streptophyta > Magnoliopsida > Piperales > Piperaceae > Piper > Piper betle. The sequence goes on from JAURVB010011172.1 coordinate 17,847, forward strand.
AACGAGATTCTGCATTTCGCATGTGTGTCTGGCGTCGAGGAACACCAATCTCACACGAGTTCACCATGTTTGCAAATCGCAGAGAATCGAGTGATTCACTGGAAGATGATGGTGATGGAGAAATATTAAGCAACATAAGCAACTTTGAATCTCCTCCTAGACAAGGCTGCAGGAGAATGAAAGGGCAAATATTAGCATCAGAGGAGACCATGAAACTCCAATGATCAGTGCAAATATTAGCATCAGAGGAGACCATGAAACTCTGGTTTCTTAACACCATTTGAGATAGTAAAAGGTGTTAAATAGGTCGGATACAAACCTGTAAAAGATAAGTAAGCTTGGACTCCCTGAATGGTACATGAGAAGCTTTTTTGAGAGCGCAGAGATTACTTTCTTTAAAGTTGACAAGCTTAAGTTAATGGCCTGACAGTAAAACTTAAGTTTTAGAGCAACATTCCAATAAAACTTGAATGAAAAATCATTCAATATACCAACAAAAAAAAATTCCCTACTTTTGCCTCATCGAACTGATCCCCGACTGAGCCACTCTTGGAGACACGCTCACTGCCGGCAAGATCAATAAGATTGAGGACGCCTTGCACTTGTTCCTCAGTACTCTAGTAAAAACAAAGCAATTATAAGATGATATTTTAAATGATGCCTTAGTAAGACTGGTTCGGTAAAGCAAAAGAACTTTCTACAAATATGGAACACCTTGTTCACTCCAGAAACTCGTAAAGTAAAAACAAAGTGACTCCTAGAAGACTCCTCGTTCATTTGGGTCTTCCCCACAGACCTGTTAACCAACAGATCAAAAAATCAATGAAATAAAAAAGCATATTTAAAAGCAATCAGAAGACGTAGACACCAAATACCTGCTTTGTGCAGCACGGCGAAGAAGAGAGGAAACCTCTTGGATGGTACAGACATCAACAATTGTCAAATCAGTAACATACATATAGCCATTTCCGTCCAACTTAATAAAATGTTGCTTGACGCCATTTCCATTAGAAGAGCGATTTGAAGATAACAAATCACGAATAGTTTCATTGTAAATTTCTAGCATGGACGCCTAAATGAATAAGATGAACCCAAAGACATCAGAGAAATGCAGTTGAGAAATATGATAGTAGAAACCATTTTCCAGTAAAAACACTGCTCCATTATTAGAAATATGCCACTAATCAATAACCTGCATGGTGTATGTCCAACCCTGGGAAATCTTCGACCGGCTAGTTTGAAACACCTGCTCCAATGAACGTGGTATTAAACCTCTCTGATCAGCTACATCTGGCTTGCCCATCATAGTATATGTTTTACCGGAACCCGTTTGTCCATATGCAAACACACAGACCTGAAAAAGAAAAAAACTTATTCAATGCCTTTATCCTTCTCAGCCAGGGATATTTGTAATTCTGGAAACCATATCAGAGGTGATAAAAATGATCTTCCCCGTATAACTTATAAATTTCATTTTTCACCATAACTAATATCTATAGCATAATGTACTGAGTATAGGCCCCCTTCCAATAGGTCAATAGTTGAATGGCACACAACAACATATTGGCCAAAAATTTAAAAAACAACACAGCATCATTAACAAATTGTAATATGCATGACTACAATTATAAAAATAGTAAATCTAATTCATTCAGATGCAAAAGCCAACAACAAACCACATATGAAGCAAAAAGAAGATATTCCTAAATAAGTGATCATTCATCTTTAAATAAACAAAAAGATGATCAAAGGCAAAGCAAGTTCATACAGATGCAAAACAGGACAAATAAACTATACATGAAAATCCACACATCAGATGAATGACCCCAAACTTCTAACTGAAACTCCTCCCCATCAAGCAACAAAGGTTATAGACAAGAAAAGGCTTCATACCTTATAACCATCAAGTGCACTCTGAACAAGCTGAGAAATCTCTACAAACACATCCTGCTGTGATGCATCATGACCAAAAACTTGGTCAAATGTAAATGGATGCAGCTGTCCTGGAATACAATCACATCAAATGTACTCACGAGAAATATTTTAAAATTTCAGAATGAAATACATAGAGAGTAAAACATGAGTATTTCCTTGGCCTTTAGGAAAGAGACAAATGATAACTACACAGCAACAAAACACACCATTGTATGTCAATTCAATGCCACGGCCAAGCAAATCTGTAGAAGTAGGATAAGAAACAGATGTTTCTGAACTTTCATCGTCAGGCAACAATGGCCGAACCCTGCAGAAAACTCTGATATTGCCCTTGAGCTCCTGAAACCAGAAGAAGTTATGAGAAATTTGCCCATACTAACATTTGGACAGATAAAAGTGGAAAATGTTAAAGCACCAAGATCGTGTTATGCAACTTCTTTCGAAGATCCTCTCCCTCTCTAAGTCGAATCTCCCTTTCTGCTAACTGTTCCTTCAAATTCTTGATAACTGTCTCCTGGTCTTGACAAGCGACATTCTTTTCATAAGCAGATAAATCTGCCATCTAATAAAGCAAGGTAATGCAAGTTAGCAAGAATTAAACAAATCATGCAATACAAAACATGGGATCCAATACCGTACCTCCAACTTATCATTGGCAGATTTAAGTTGATTCCGCAACTGCTTTAATTCATTTTCTTGGGAAGAACAGGTGCCCTACAAAAAGTGAATTAAAAACTTACACAAAAGGCTGAAATTTAAGATAAAGAAAAATGATAGAAAATAAATATTTAGTAAGCAGCTAACCTCCAGTAAATTCACTTTCGTTGTTAGACCATCGAGTTCAGACGTAGTTTTTGAGGTCAATTTCTTGTAATTTTCAAATTCTGCAACCAAAGCCCGATACCTAGCCACTAAAGAATCCCGATCTTCACGCAATTGTTGCAACTCTCCTCTTAGGAAATTGGCTTCGTTTGTCAATGCCTCTCTCTGCCTCACAGCTTCTTGTTGTGATGCCTGAATTTTAATAGTGGCAACAAATAAGCCAAGCTGATCATTGACCAACCAATTTCTCTCATATGTTGTAAAGCATATTCCATAACCACCAGGAACAATTTATACATATAGACAACTAAACACACTATGGCATACACAAACAAAATATTTAAGAAATTTAAGTAAGCAACAGAAGAAACAAGTGTGCACGTTCCTATAAGCATTATTGCATTTTCCATACATAGTATTTACTCTTTCTTTACTTCTGTGCATTACTAGAGAAACTACCAGACCCAACTCTTCATTGTATGATATACATGAGTAAATTATCAGGAGTTCAAATATGAACTCAAATAAGTCATTCACGAAAGCTTTCCATCTAATCTCACTTTGGAATTTGTCAGTTGCTCCTGCAGCGAGTCATTGTGACTTCGCAACTTGTTGAGGGTCTCAACTATTGCAATTTTTTCAGTGCTCAACCTTGATATAGTCTCTCTATCATTAGATGCTTCTATTTGCAATTTACTGTTATACTGCTGGAGGCTGAAGTTGTAGTCCTGCAATCTTTTGTGGTTTTCAACTACAGAAGCCATCTGCACATAAGCATTAAAAAAAAGTTCACTCGCACATAACATGCATGGTAGAAAAGTAGCCTCATGTAGTACATATTAAGAACGCTGGTACAATTTTCACAATCTTGTTTAGGTTTACATACTTCTTCCTTTTTCTTCTCCAGTTCTTCTTTGGACAATGCTAACCCTGCTTCAGCTGATATTCTTGCTTCACTCTCTCTTCGGCTGGATTCAATTGCATCCTGTTTTCCCAAAAATAAAATCAAAACCTCAACAAGTTAACACAATAATCATCCACTACACACATATTTTGCCAAAAACATCATCATGATGCCACCTTTCACAAACAAAGCTAGGTAGATTCCCTGACACCAATCAAGGTTTTTTTCCCCAAGAATCACCTGTTTAATCGACTTCTCAATTGTTAGTTGCTGCTGTAAAGTGGCACAGTTCTGCCTCAGTTCAAAAACGACGGCATTGAGCTCTTCCTCTTTCCTTTTAAGTACAGCCTCTAAAAACAAAGATTAAAAAAGCGGCATATTGAGATAACCTCACATCTCATATCTACATGCATGTCAAACATATTGCAGTACGCGTTTCATATCAGCATAATCATTTTTTTGACAATTTCTTCAACGGACTTCTATTTTTGTTGCCCAAATCATGAGCAGTAATTTTGTCTCACCCTGCACAAATACACGGCTTTGTACAAAAAATTGATAAAAAAGTGAACTACTTTACACGGCATGCATAACGAGACCAAGTGATTGAAAGTAATACGTGTACGAAATCATAATACCAATTTCGGCAAGCTTCTTCTCGCTCGAATCGAGGGAAGCTTGAAGCTTTTCCATCTCCACTTGATTACTTGAATCAAGCTCGGCGTACCATTTGAGGCAGGCCCTCAGCCTCTTGATGTAGTCGGCCATCTGCTCGCATTTGCCCTATCATTCCAACAACAAAGCAACCACCAAGAAGGTTCGGGTGAAGAAAACAACCATCTTTTCCACCAACTCACGACGAATCAAGAAGCAGGGAGCCCATGGCATTACCTTGTAATCGAATTTGTTCTTAACCTTAGTCTTCTCGCCCAAGAGCGCATCCACATCCTCCCTTGTGAACTCCGCCCCGCAGACGCCGGCCTCACGCTCGGCCGGCGCCGGCTCCCGCACCTCCTGCCCGGCGTTCAACTCCGCGAACGCCTCCCTCGTCCGCGCGCCGGCGATCGGGGCTCCGGCCATCTTTCCCATGCCAATCCTCCTCCTCTTATCCAGCGGCGCGTCCTCCTGGTTCTCCTTCTTCTTCTCCCCCCATCACCCCCGAGCCAAAACAAAGCAAAACCCCATAAAGCTCAGAACTTTACAAGGGAAAAACGAAATCGGAAAGCGCGAAAGCTTGGCGGTTCTTACATTGGAGGGGCTCCGGGCGCCGTTGGCCGAGCTCTTCGTCGGATTCCGGTAGGACATCGGCCGGAAATTCGGTGACGGGGCCGAGGACGAAGATCGGGATTTCAAATTTTTTGAAACGAAATGCGATCGAGCGGTCTGTTTTTAGTATTTTCAATTTGCCGGACGAAAATACGCAATTGCCCCTGGTAATAACGTTAATTATTTTTTGAATTTCAATTTTTTAAATAAGCAACATATATATATATATATTTTTTCATATATCAATTGTGGACAATAATATTGGTAGGGAATAGGTAGGAGATGAATTATGGTTTAATAATATATAAAAATTAATCTTAAAATCGTTGCTTTATTTTAGAGAAATAAATACTATTGTTCTTTTTTTATTTGGGTTTAACCGCATCAAAATTGTCCAAATTTCGCTAAATCAATTTTGAGAGGAATTTTTTTCTTAAAAAATATAATATAAAACAATAAAAGCTCCTTGTCATAATACCACAGAAAGAATAGAGTAGAGTAATCCCCCGTTCAAGTTGGGTTTGTCTAGAATATTATTATTATTATTATTATTATTATTATTATTATTACTATTTTAATGATATTTTTATAAAAAAATATTACTTTGTATAAATGTTTAAAATATAATCACTAAATTTGATTAAAAAAACTTATATGCTTTAAATTGGGTAATAGCACATAAGGTAAAAAATTCACAACCTAGACTCCAAAACCCAATTCTCAAAATTCCCAAGAGAACTTAAATTTTCAGTCTCACATGGATGTCATTAGAAGACCACCAAAGGCCCCTGTGTGTAGACAATTCATCAATGAAACAATTTCGTCCATATATAATAGAAATATAAAAATATAATAACTTTATATTCTCTATACTTAAAAGAGCAAATAAAATTAATTTTCTTTTGTAAATAGAATTTATAGACAAAAAATAGAATTTGGGTGGGCCTCCTCTCTATCATGGGCAACTTACAAAATAAGTGCCAACTCTCTAAATAAAATAAAATCTAAGCTTCTTTTGTTTTATTATCTATATATACATTGTGATAAGATAGATACAACACTATGATTGAACAATGAGATACACTGTACTGATCAAATATGTACTCTAAGTGGAGTTTGATTAGATGATAAGGTAAACTATAATAAGTTTGATTTATTTTTTTAGTTTTGTTGTATCTAATTTGTCATACCGCCTACTTTTTATTAGAGTGCGACTTTTAATTCTTTTTATTAATAAGGGAAGATTTTGTCAAATTATATCACAAAAACTAAACAAAGTAAGTATTGGGTAACTAACTGGTAAAATAGAGAAACAATTACAAAAGACCTTTTTCTTCATTAATCAATTGAGTTTATTTGGATATGTGTTGGCATTTTAATTTTATGTATGCCCACAATTAATATTAATATTCACAAAATCATACAAGTAGCAAATGATAAGTCCAAAAACTTGGTCCTTATGGCTATATTATCTCCTTCTAATATATCTCATCTGTTGAGATTATTATGGAGAGTTTATTTTAAATAATTTCTCTATAAATAAGTGATGACTCACTAAAAAACACATTCTTGATTTATTTCATTCTTCAATATGAATGTAGTAATTTTTTGCCAAATTATTGACCATTTAATTTTAGCATGTCACAACTAGTAAAAACTTCACTGGTCAGTGGCTTGAAGCAAGCTGCAAATACAACATTATGGTGCTGAGAATATCATGATTTTGTTTTACTTCACACTTCACATGAGTTGTTATCTTTTTCTGCTTCTGGGTTTACTTCACAATTCTCTCTGCAATGCCATGAACAAGGTTTTAGAAGGTAGTGGACTCACCACCATTCAAAATGAAGACTACTCATCTCTTTGCAATGTGTTCATTGAAAGAGAAGATTCATGGGTTCTTTAAAACTTTGATCATGCAGCACAAGACTAGTAGAGTGAGAGGTGCAGAGGTGAGATGTGATCATGATTAGGTGATGAAAGCAAAAGAAGACAGGAGTTCGACCTCTGATGGATTGTGATGAAGCTTGCTTCGATTCTACTTTCCGCCTCTGGACTGCAAGTCTGCAACTGTGCCACCTACTTGCCACTGTTGTTGTAATTCTTATTGTTTGGTGAGCTTGGGGAAGGAGACACTCTACCGGTTTGATCACTACGCGTGCTCCTTTTCTTCTTGCCAAGCTTGAACCAAAATATGAGAACACAATGACAATTTTGCATCCAGGTTGAAATTTTCTTTTTTGGATCAAATGAACAAAACTAATCCAAATTCCTTTCTTCAGTTTAGTTCAAATAATTTATTCCTCACCATCTTTTCGACATTATCATCATGTATTGAGGTACATCTAACTCTCATCGCTCATAACTCACGACTAGCATTCGACTCAGCACATGGTTCATGAAACTAATTTAACTTAAACCAACAGTTGAACCGATTGGTTCGGTAACGTAAAATTCTAACTCGAGTCACGAGTTTTACATAAATCATATATTAATCAATTTTAAGTATCAAAGAGAGCAATATCTATTAATTTGATATATTTGTTTCCGCCTCTGGTCACAAGCTCTGTCTTCCCGCCCTCCCCCTCCACCATCATCTCCCTGCCTTCCCCTCCCCCAAGCCCACCATCCTTTATCTCCCTGCCTTCCCTCCCCCAAGCCCACCATCCTTGCACCCCCTCTTCCTGCTCAACAACCCTGTCACCTCCAGACCCATGAATGAGTAGACCACCTCATGAAGCTACCCGCCATCTCCCCCTCCTTCTCATAGCTTGAGCCGGCTTTGGATGGAATGCTTTGCATATCTCCCTCATCGAACCCAGTTGAGAGCTCGCCAGTGAGAAGAAGACCACCACGTCCACACCGGCCAGGCTCGGCCGGAGATCACCCAAAGACTCGAGCTTGGAGTTGATAACAGAGTCAGAATCGTAGCCGGCAAGGGATGTTAGCTGGGGGGTCGGCCATAGGAGGAGCAGTTTGGGCGGTGGGTTACGCTTGGCGGGCAATGTTGGGTTTGTCCCACATTGAGTCATAATAATTGTTGGTGACTTGTATATAGGCTAATGAGAAAGTCTTAATTCTTGAGTTAGCTTTTGGATTAAGAGAAGCTCATGACACCTATTGCGAGTTTCTTTTGGTGGTTTAAAGTCCCTTTTGGGGACCCGAAGGGCCCAACAGTGGTTTCAGAGCTTGAGTGGGGGCCTAAAGGGCCCAACAAGTAGTATCAGAGCCAAGTTCGAGCCGGGTTTGCCTACGCCGATTGTTATTATTTCCTTCATGGGTTCCACCTGATAATTTGAAG
>JAURVB010011173.1:0-12783 GCA_033002965.1 Piper betle
TTTGAGAGTTGTATCTTCATCTTAAGACGCCGAGATTGGATCCGTATGAGTTAGGTTCGGGTTAGCCGACCTAACCGGGGCCGGTAACATGCCGGTTCGGTTCATGAGTGTGGACCGGATTTGGGGTGTTACAGTACCACTTATAAATTAATATTTCTGCCCAAAGAATTAATATTAATGTTGTGCTAGGTATCTGCCGATGGGATTAACTATTGTTTGAATTATTAATCTTATTATGGGCATGTTGTTTTGTTCTATGGATTCAGTTAATCAATCTACTTATATAATTTCTGCCAACATCAATTCAGTTCTTATACATAATTTTAAGGATTGGAAAGAGAACGTGATAATCGTTCTTACCTGCATGGATCTTGACCTTGCATTAAGGACTGAACAACCTTCTTCTTTTACGAACAAAAGTTCCATTGAGGAAAAATGAGATAATGTTGAAATTGCATGAGTCTTATGATCATAAAGCGTGGGATTCCAGAAACCTTCAAGGGGATGTGTAAGAAAAGGTTACTACAGCCAGTGAGTTTTTTAAAAAAATTGAAAAGAGTTTTGTAAAAACGATAAGGCTGAAACAAGTACACTTTTGTCGAACTTGATTTCAATAAAGTTTAAAGGCAAAACAAGCATAAGAGAGTACATCTTAGAAATGTCAAATATTACTTCAAAACTAAAAGTACTAAGGTTAGAGCTATCTGAAGATTTGCTCGTGTATTTAGTTTTAATTTCTCTTCCAATACAATTTAGTCAATTCAAGGTCAGTTACAACTGTCAAATGGACAAATGGACTCTTTATGAACTCATTTCTTATTGTGTGCAAGAAGAAAGGTTGAAGTAAGAACAAGCTGAAAGTACTCACTTGGCTAGTACCTATCAAGACAAAATAAGAAAAAAATCAGGCTTCTTGCTGTTTCTTTTGTGGTAAACTTGGACATATGAAGAAGGAATGCACTAGGTATCACACTTAATGTGTAAATGAAGGTCCATTTCGTAATTTTGTTTGTTCTGAGGTTAATTTAGTTTCAGTACCAATACACACTTGGTGGCTAGATTCGGGTGCTACTACTCATATAAGTGTGTCAATGCAGTGTTGTCTGAGTTGCCGAAAGCCAAATGATGCAGAAAGATTCATCTATATGGGCGATGGCAAATCATTTGTAGTTAAAGCAATAGGGACTTTTAGATTATTGTTAAAGACATGATATTATTTATATTTGAAAGAGACATATGTGGTACTGTCTTTTAGACGAAATTTGGTTTCTATTTCTATATTGGACAAATTTGGTTACTCTTGTTCATTTAGAAATAATAAGTTTTAGTCTTTTTCTAAATTCAAATATTGTGGGTACGGGTTCCTTGTCTTTTTATGATAATCTATATTTACTTAATACTATTGCATCTTTTAATGAAACTTTGCATGTGGGTTTAAGTGGTATGAAAAGAAAATTAACTAATGAGAATTCTACTTTATTCTGGCACAAGCGTTTGGGACACATTTCTAAACAAACAATTGAACGACTTATGTCAGATGGAATTCTTGATTCTCTTAATTTATCAGATTTTCAAGTCTGTATTGAGTGCATTAAGGGAAAATAAACAAATATAAGGAGATTAGGTGCCAATATATCTTCAAGTGTCTTAGAATTAATATATACAGATATTTGTGGGTCATTTTCGATGGCTTCTTGGAATGGTCAATAATATTTTATTACATTCATAGAAGATTATTCTCATTATGGCTACCTTTATCTCATTCATGAGAAGTTTAAAGCATTGGATGTGTTTAAGGCATATAAGGCCCAAGTTAAGAATCAACTTGACAAAACTTTTAAGGCTATTAGATCTAACCGTGGTGGTAAATACTACGGTAGATATGATGGATCATGTGTACAACGTCCAAGACCATTTGTCAAATTCCTAGAAGAGTGTGGAATTGTCCCATAATACACAATGCCAAGTACTCCTAGCATGAATGGTGTTGCTGAGAGACGAAACCGAACATTAAAGAACATAGTAAAAAGTATGATTGCTCATACTACTTTACGTGATTCACTCTGGGGTGAGGCACTAAAGACAGCAATATATCTTCTTAATAGAGTACCAATAAAGATAACAGTTAAGACCCCTTATGAATTATGGACTGAAAAAAAACTCAGTATTAAGCATTTATTTTGTTGGGTACTCTAAACGGTCTAGAGGGTATAAGTTTTATGATCCCACAATAAGGTCATTCTTTGAGATGGGAAATGCCCAGTTCTTTGAGGATATTGAGTTTGGAGGGGGAAATGAAGTTAGAGACTTTGTCTTTGAAGAAGAATCTGATTCTCTTCCTATGATTGTTCTTGACAATAATTAGGATCAGGATTATATTCCTGATGTTGTTCAAAAAATAATATCAAAATTACAAGACAATGTCGAGAATCTCCCTAATCAAGTTATACCTGAAAAGCAAACTCAACAACCTCAAGAGCAAATGTCATTGAGGAGATCCAGAAGAGAAAAGAGAAATGCAATTTCAGATGAATATATCATCTTTTTCCAAGAACATGAGGATAACACTAGAATGGTGGAAGATAATCCAATCAACTTTCATCAAGCTATGAAGAGTTCTAATTCTCAAAAGTGGATTGATGTCATGAATGAATAGATGAAGTCCATGAAAGCTAATGACGTTTGGGTTGCCTGGAGATGCGAAACCTATTGGTTTTAAATGGATATTAAAACCAAAAGGGATTTGAAAGGTGATGTACAAAGATATAAGGCTTGTCTTGTTGCAAAGGGTTTTACTCAAAAGGAAGGCATCGATTATAATGAGACTTTCTCTCCAGTTTCATCGAAAGACTCATTCAGAATAATTATGGCATTAGTGGCACACTTTGACCTTGAGTTACATCAGATGGATGTAAAGACTGTGTTTCTAAATGATGACATTGATGAAACAATTTATATGGTGCAACCAGAAAACTTTGTATCTGGAGATTCATAGAATATGGTTTGCAAATTAAAGAATTCCATCTATAGACTTAAGCAGGCTTCTCGTCAATAGTATCACAAATTTCATCAAGTGATTCTCTCGTTTGGTTTTGAAATGAATGTTATTGATGATTGCATATACCATAAGTTAAGTGGGAGTAAATATATTTTTCTGGTTTTATATGTTGATGATATATTGTTTGCCAGTAATGATATAAGTTTCTTGCACGAAACCAAAAGTTTTTTTATCAAAGAAATTTGAAAAGAAAGATCTTGGAAATGCGTCTTTTGTATTATGAATTCAAATACATCGGGATAGTTCTCGATGTATACTTGGTTTATCACAAAAGACCTATATAGAAAAAGTGCTTAAGAGATTTGGTATGCAATGTTGTAAACCAAGAGATACCCTTGTTTCTAAAGGAGACAATTCGGTCTCAATCAATGCCCTAAAAATGAATAGAAGGAAATGAAATGCAAAAGATTCCCTATGCTTCAATAGTAGAAAGTCTTATGTATGCTCAAGTATGTACGCGTCCAGATATTGCGCATATTATTAGAATATTGGGCAGATATTTAAGTAATCCAGGATTGGATCACTGGATAGCAGCCAAAAGAGTCATAAAGTATCTTCAGAGAACAAAACATTACATGCTTACCTATCGGAAGTCATATCAACTTGAGATCATTGGGTATTCTGATTCTGATTTTGGTGGATGTCAAGCTATGTCTACCTGCTTGCTGGAGGAGCTATTTCTTGGAAGAGTGCTAAGCAAACACTCATAGCTTCTTCCACCATGGCAGCTGAATTCATAGCTTGTTATGAGACATTCAATCATGGAATATGGTTGCGGAATTTTGTCACAAGGCTGCGCATTATTGATAATATTGAAAGACTACTTAAGTTATTTTGTGGTAATCAGTTTGCAGTATCATATTCAAATAACAACAGGAGCTCATCTAAATTAAAATATATAGAGATCAAGTTCGTTGTTGTGAAAGAAAGAGTTTAGAGTGATAAAATTTTGGTAAAGTCTCTATAGAGTATATTAGGACAAACTCTATAATTGTGGATCTACTTACTAAAAGTTTACTGCTCAAAATTTTTCATGAGCATGTTGCTCATCTGGGTGTTGTATCATTTGATGATATTTTACTTCAGTAGGAGTTTATTTTATTGAGGTATTTGGTTTATGTTTCACTCTATTTTGGTGATCTCATAAGGTTAGACCATTTGAAAATAAGCATGTTTAAAACAAATTACATGTAATTTTCATGCTACACATCCGTACTTGATCTATGTCATTTAATTATGTTGATACATGTGATCATGGATGGGTTTAGTTACGATAAATGTAACGAAAATCACCTTGATCCTATATTAATATTAATTAATGGACGAGATTGTTATTTTAGAATAATATCGTATGTTATTTTGGAGCTCATATGGTAATATACAATTATCTTTATATATATAGTCCAAGTGGGAGATTGTTGGATTTTGGACGTATATATACAAGTATATAATTGCATCATATGTTATTAATAAGGTTTGGGCCTAAATTAAATTGATCTATTAAAGTTAAGGTTAATGAGACATTAATATTTAAGATAAATATGTGTAAATACCATATATTTAAGATGAGTATGGATAAATATGTGTAGATACCATTTTTGTAATCTGTAATTTATGATGGGTTAAATTGAAATTATGAAATATAAAGATAAATACGGTTATACGAATAAATATGGTTATGATCTCCGAATTCGCACTGTAGTTTTTCTTTTTAATATCTTATCATCCAGGAACTCTGGCTTTGGAGAACCGGTGCAGAATTTGGAAGATCAAAACCTAAAGAAGTGAAGAATCGTTTTGCTATTATGAGATTCAGGTACGCTTTCGTAATTAAATTTTATTTTCTTGATGATTTAATCTGAAGAAAGGTTTTATTGATGATGATTTTATCATCTGTATAATTTAGTTAAAGTTAAAGTTTTTATTCAACATCAACTTCTCTTAGCTTCAGTTATTTTTCCCGTTTGGAAAGAGCCGTAGATCAGGAAACTGTTAACCCCAGAATTGATGTCTGCCTCACAAAAGATTTTTTGGGTCCTGAGAGCAGATTAGTTTACCCATTGATTCTTAAATTTGCTGTTAGTGGCGAACTTGAGTCAAATGGTATTGTTCATCTGAAATGCATTAAGCTCCAGGGCGTTTTAACATTAGAAAAAACGCTGATGTGAATTCTGCAATATTATTTTCTGTTTTCACGATTGGGATATGCCACTTACATCTTCCTTACGTATTCCTTTACACTATCATTGTTATCTTCACCCCTTCTTCATCCTTATTACAGCATTGTTAATCATCTTCTTACATGGCAATCGTTGACTTCTTGCCCACTTTTGCCTGGACTCTTTCAATTTGTCCTATTGTGAAGATGCCGGCAGCGTATCACTAATTTGTGCTTCACTTCTGGCATCTTAAATTTAAGTTTCTTAGTACATTGATTATAATAAAAATACCTTAGATGATGGCATTTTGAAGGTATGATTATTTACGTTACGGGAACGAAAGTTGTGCCTACGTGAACAATATTTTGATTTAAATGCCTTTTTTATGATTTGGGAAAGAGTGCAGGTAGTTCACATTTTTGGTCGAATATTTCCTTTTTAGTCTTCGCTGCCCTAAATAGGAATTTGGATATGGAAAAGAAAATTGATAATTTGTTCGTTTCTTCATTTCGTATTTACAAATCTGCCTTCGGAATTAATTTTTGCAGTGAAATGTGAAGCAAATTTTTTGTATTTTTTCCTTGTCTGTATTTTCAACCTTCTTACATAGATGTACTTACGCTTGTAAAGGCTGCTGAGTATTTGATATTAACTGGCTGGATCTCTGCTTGGAGTTGATGGTCAACTTGCTTTCAAGGAACTTGCTAGGGCAACTCAGGGAACTCTGATGCCGAGAATAGAGGGGATGGGTGAGTTCGGACAGGCATGTGGAGATCCCTTAATCTGTCGGCAAATCTTCACTAGTCACCCGCAAGTAACATATCCTTTAGCACAAGTGGAAGTTGAAGTGTTCTTTTTTGCTGCTTGATTACTTATCTTATTAAGAGAATTCTCTGCCCTACTACTTATCTTTTTTCAGGTATAAGCTCCGGATTTTGGAGCAACGTACGTGCAATGCGAAGAGGGAGATCTTGTTAATCACTTAGAAAAAAATTATGTCAAAGATCATAATCTTATTTATGCTATGTTCTGTTCTGGTTTCTCTTATCCTTCTAAGTTAAATATTAGCCTGCAATTTATTTAGGCTCATTTCTTGAAGCCATGAGCTAGTTTATTCATCTTGTAAGGTTGAATCCAGCTAACCTAAATGTTATTCCTCTTCAGCTCCATTGTCTTGTTTGTCTGCTTTTCATCTTCTTTTCTTAGTATTTTACCTTGTTAAAATTGTTCAACCCATTGTCCTAATAAGCACTTCATTATTTACCAAAACTTGTATTTTTTTTACAGCTGATGCTAGACAGTTCTGCCTTGCGCAAGTAGAGAAAATTTTTAGTGTTGTTTTGTTTCTTCATGAGGAGATGTACCACTCTATTCACAGAACAAAGATACGAAATAAAACATATTTCATCGGTATGTGCCTTTAAATTTGCAAATTGATTATGGTGAAATTCTGTTATGTAGCGTTAAGTGAGGGTGGCGGGTTACTTGGTGAGAGCTCTGTTGTATTGATGATTTTTTATTGCTATTCTTGTGTCGAATGTTCTTATTCACACTTCTATTGAAGTTGAACATGGAATTGAGTATTTTGTACGAGTTTGCATGGTTCATAATTGAGTTATGATTTGCGGGCTAAGTTCATCTTCTCTGAGCAAATAGGGGAATTTTGTGAAGTCCTGCTATTACACAATGATTCATGAGCTTTTATTTCAAGTTTGTTTTCCTGTCAATATTTCGCAAGATATGCATTGGCTGATACATTGTGGAATGACCCTGTAACTACAGAATTGTGGCTTCTTTCCGTCTACTTCCTCGTACAATTTAGACAATATAATTGTAACCAGGATAAAAAGATTTCAGTTAATTAGTTGAGAATTAGGCGTAGGCTACAATTGGTGATGCGGTTGAACAATATGTGTGGGGGCATGTTCTTTTCTCTTCAAATGATTGTAAATGATTTTTTGTTTTATAGCCTTAAGTGGGGATGCACTTATATATCTTCAATTTGATTAATTATTTTTGACAAAATACTTATTTTATGCTTCAGGGCAAATCGTTACAAGTGGTATAGGAACTGACTTAGATTATATTGGATGATGAAAGATGAAGTCCAAAAAAGAACTCTAGAGAATTGCTTGGAGAAAGAAGGGTGAAATACAAGAAGCCTAAGGAGTTTTAAGGATGAAATTTGTTATAAGTTGGGTGGACTTTAATACCCATAAAAAATAGTTTAACACATCATAGGGGCAAAATCCAATATATAAATTGGGAAAAGGGCAATATCCAATATATAAATTGGGATGTGCTTATAGATTTTCGTCTTGATTAATCATAGGGTGTACTCCACTATGCTCTAAAAGAAATTCAATTTGTCAATATTATCCTCTTATTTTGGACTTGAAACTACTAGTTTTTGCTACTAGTCATGTCGTTTATGCATAAACAGTGAAATCTTTTTAATATGTCATAGTACATATATGTTTTATGGATACATTTTAAGTACTAGTGGATCAAAAGGCTATTTGAAATTCTGTTCTTGTTATTTACTTATTTTAGTATTTTTAATTGATCAGAAAAAGCGTAATGAGGCAACTACTTACTTTTGGTGTTTTATGGATTATTTGTTTATCGATGTAGATTTTTGTTGCTCACAGAATGCGTGGCAAAATGATTTCTACTTGTAATTAGATTAACTAAGAGGACACAATCTTCTTAGTTCTCTTTTTCTATGCAATTTTTTGTTTGTTGCTTATTGAGGTTTTGCAAAATATAACAATTCGAGACCTTGTTATGAGTGCTTCTCTTTCACAGATCCATGAATTATAATCAATTTTTTTGTAATTAGTAGGTACCAACTTTTTTTATTTTGCGACTGAAAGAACATTGATTTTTTTGTTGGAAATTATCTTTGAACTTTCCTTTTTAAAAATTAAATAGTTTACACATATGATCAATAAAACATCCATATACACTGTATTTTGGCCATAAACTGTCCGAACTCAATTATGAGATATTCATTTATTAGTGTTCATGTGAATGAGTGTTTATATACAAATTTTGGGTTATTTGTATCTTTATGTATGTCATGCATATGCACGTAAAATTTTTGAACATGAAATGATAGTTTAAATATATTTATGTTGATGTTAATTGATTAGTGTATTTTAAATTAATTGAAATTATAACCCTCAAGAGAGAGTTAGACTAAAAGATTATTGTCCATCAAATGCCACTAAATTTGTAGAATCAAGAAATGTAAAATTTCTTAAAAATGATGCAATTAGTGAAAGTGATTAACATCAAAACTTAGTTTTTGATGGTCCTACTAAAAGTACTCCTAGATTCATAATTGGGTTCAGAGTGAGAAAAGCGAAGCGAACAAGCCCCTACTTGAGCTCACAGGGAGGAAGCAATCTCCGTCACAGGTGCGTGCATCTTGAATGTGAAAAAAATGCTTATGTTTTTCAGTATGATCTCTATCATCATCTTTATGCCCCTAGGTCCATGAATTTCTCAATTCCATTACCTTCTCCTTACCCATGAGGTTCCAATATTTTATCCTTAATTTACCTAGGAATTGTTCCCGGGCATCCTCAAAAAAGAAGAGGTTTTTATACACCCTAACCCCATCCCTTGGAAAGTAAAAGGTAGCACGGAAGAAAGGAAAGAGCGAGATGGTTGTTTTTGTTGAATACTTTAAATAATTCATGACATGCTAATTTTATCATCCATACACCTACTTAATTATGTTTGGACAAAATTGTCATCAATGAAGCTCAACGACATTTATGATGTGCATAAACATGCCACAGAAATGAAAGATATTGTTTCTTAGCTTAATGTCTCTAGAGATTGAGATTTTTGAGTCTTTTATAGTGTATTTCATATTATAGCCATTTTTTTCTTTAATATTATAGTCAATTTCTTTTAGATAAATAACAAAATCACTAGATATTATTGATTTTCTCGCTCTAGTTGATCTCCTTAATGGTTTATCAACGTTTTCTTATAG
Source organism: Piper betle (assembly GCA_033002965.1). Classification (NCBI taxonomy): domain Eukaryota; kingdom Viridiplantae; phylum Streptophyta; class Magnoliopsida; order Piperales; family Piperaceae; genus Piper; species Piper betle. Next base: position 9,227 of record JAURVB010011173.1, read on the forward strand.
AAGTAGTTGACTAACCAGTTGCTCAATAATTTCAAGTTGTTCATTTTTCTCATTAGCAACTTGTTCTAGTAGAGCATGTTCATTTTTCTCATTAGCAACTTGTTCTAGTAGAGCATCTCCTGCCTGACATGACTTTTCATTAGCTACTTATTTAATATTCACCTAATTAGGATGTATATCAGCTAATAATAAGTAGTTTATTTCTCAATCTAAAAGTACTTTTAGTATGCCCAACATAAAAAATTAAGTTTCGATATTAGTCACTTTCACTAATCACATCATTTTCAAGAAATTTTGCATCTCTTGATTCCACAAATCTAGTGATATTCTGATAAATAATAAAACCTATAACCTTTGAACTTTTCAGCATAATCAATGAAATGCCCACAGATAGTCTTTAGGTCAAACTTCATTTTTTAAGGGTTATAAACTCTAACTTCAGCGGGACATCTCCAAAGATGCATATGTTTCAAACTCGGTTTCCAAATGGTGTTTTACAAATAACCTTTTGTAGGAACCCAGTTTAATATATACGTTGCAGTTTTAAAGGTTTATCCTCTATAATGAATGAGGAAGTTTAGAGTTGCTAAGCATACTCCACCAAATCCAAGAAAGTTAATGGATGCATTCACATGTTGAAGTTATTGAGATATGTAGATTTATTTTAAATTCTAGCTTTGTACTTAATGTAGAAAAGACCTTTTATATTTCTAGCTTTTTCAGAAATTTATTTTCCATTTTAACTTTTCTCAAAATACTTTTAGTATGCTTCATAACTTTTTTGTTGTGGGAAATGATAATATAAATCAAAGTTTATTTCAAATTTACTTACAAGATGGTGTCTTTTATAATCTAATGGCTATATATAGTAATGCTTGTATAAAACGTTGTGTTATAAATGAAAAATCCTCCATATCTCAATCGAAAGAATCGAAGACTTGTCAATGATGGAGTTTTTAAAACTCTTGATTTTACAAAGTTTGACACATGTATAGACTGCATAAAAGAAAAATAGACCAATATGTCTAAGAAGGGTGTTAAGATGAGTTCTAAGATATTAGAAATCATACATGCAAATATATATTATCCTGATATGGATTATATGGTCATAAATATTTCATCTCATTTATCGATGACTATTCACGATACATATATCTCTACATGCTTAATAATAAGCATGAAGCATTGGATGTTTTAAAATTTTTAAAGGGAAAGTAGAGAAACAATGTGATAAATAAAGTAAAATCATGAGATCTGATCAAGGTGAAGAATTTTATGGTAGGTATACTAATGGTAGACAAGTATATAGTCCATTTGAGAATTTTCTTCAAGAATATAGTATTATTGCAAAATATAATATGATAGTAGAGCAAATAAATAAGACTTTATTGAGTACGATGAGGAGTATGCTTAGTAACCTCAAACTTTCTCATTCATTGTGAAAAGTGTATATATTACTTAGTCATCCTTTGAGTGCAGATTATGGAGGCTATGGTGATGATTGAGACATAGGCATAATAAAAAAGGTGCAGTGGGATGTGCAAGTAGTTGGACTTATGTTGAAGTTTCAATTTCAACAATTTGAAGTATTAAGGTCTTTTTGATGTGTGATTTAAGCTTTTTTTAAAAGATGCAAAGAAAATTATTTGTATTGTCTGGGTGTGAATATAGCTCCATTGAGTTTGGTGGCATGTGGAATATTTCACAATCAGTTTTTTGATGTGCAACCTGCGAGGTTATGGAGCAAAATGAGAACATATGATGAATATCATGGTTGATAACTATGTTTTACAAACTAGGTAAAATATAGTGTTAACAATGGATAACAAATCTAATGTTGGATATTGAAAGCCTCTTTCAGTTTAACCAATGCTCTTTGATATTTTTCCTACTTATGTTAGCATCCGTGTTTTCTTCGGTCTACTTTTTTGTATAATGTGCACATTAGGGGTGTATGGTTTGATCTAATCGATCAAACCAACCAAATCAAACTTATTACGATAGTTCTGTTGAGTGCTAGTTTGGTTTGGATGTAATTGGAGTTGAAACCGAAAATCAACAAGACTTAATGTGGTCGTTTGGTTGGTTTTTGCTCGAAACCAATCAAACCAAATAAACCAATACATAAAAATTTTTTTGATTCACATCACTGTCTTTTTTCAATGTTGAACATGTGTCGTTATATATTTCTAGTCATCGTGATATATATTAAAGGTTTACAAAATTATTATTTTGGTTCAATTTATTGAAAATAATTTATTTATTGAAAATTTTTAATATATTATATATTGTTTACCTATTATACAATATCCGACATTAGAATATTATTCTTGTAACTTTTCATAATAAGTTTGTAATTATTCTTAAACATGTACTAATATTTTTTTATTTCATAACTAAAACTTGAGAATAATTAAAGTGAATACTGAAGAATGAATAATATTAATGATAGAAAACATTATATATTATTTTGGTTAGTTTAGTTGGAGTTTGGTAAAAATCAAACCCAATTGGATTATTTCAGTTTGGCCGGTATGGTTATCAATTGTAATTTGGTTAACCAAATTGTTTTAATTCAGTTAATTGGGTAAGTGGCTCGATTTGGTTTTATCGAAACCGACCAAATGATTAGCCCTAATGCACATCTACATGAATGTATACAAGTTCTTTTTATCCAATGCAGAAATGTATAAAACTTGATAGTATATGTAATAATAACAGTAGATAACATTCCAATAGCATGAGAGTTCTACTTGCATCAATATTGTGTATGATCCATCATTAATAGTATATAATGTATATACGCTTATGGTCATATCAGATATATGCCTTAAGAAATACAGCATAAATTTAAAGTGTATATATATTAACAATATTAATGGCGGTTCAAAAAAATCACTATTAGTGGCTGGTGCAAGCATTGTGTTAAGATTGGATATATAATATGTTCTTAAGATGTTATATGCCAGCCCTTACGGTTAATAATTTGTTACTTGTATCAGACTATTCAAATGTTGTTAATTTTACAAAAGGTAAGAACGATTGTATTTTGAGGAACAATTATCAGCTTCACGTCTATGTCGTGCAGTTTTTTATACATACAAAGCACAATATACCTCTGAAGATTGTGTGGGTTCCTGGGTCAATGAATTATCCTGCCCTTCTCTTGGTTTCTATAGAGCGGCATAACATTTTATCCTTAAACCGTAAACCCTAAATGTCATTCTAAATATTCTAAGACAGAATATTTTTTGTAAAACTGGACTAGAAAGGTAAGTGAAGTATTCATTTTCCTCCTTCTCTGCAATGCTTAGTTTATTCAAAATTACCTGTAACTTAACTCAAATCCAAAATTGAAAATTTAATAACTCTAACTTGATTTTTCTGGGGCAGCCGCTGCACCAAGGCGCTAAGGCTTTGCATTATCCATTAGAAGGCCCAACCCAATTGATGTTACGAAGCTTATTATAGTTATTACAACCCCCTTATGATTTATAACTAGATAATAATTTGGCATCCCTTGGATATATTGAAGCGTTGGTTAATACCAACATCAT
>JAURVB010011174.1:0-47622 GCA_033002965.1 Piper betle
TCCACCACCCTGCTTGCCTCTGCCTGCAGACCTCCTCCGTCGCCCTTCGACGCTGACGAACCACGGCGGCGACCAATCGCCTTTTGGCAAAGGCGAAGCCTTTCTTCTCCGATCCCTGCCGATCATCAACCACCGGCATTCACTGGTTCAAGCTGGACCAATAGCTCCGTTTTTTGGGACAGCGGCGGCGGTGGCTCTAGCGAGCTCTTACCGGTCTTGCGTGGCTGGAGGGTGAGCAGCGGCCATGGTGCAGGACGGGCGAGAAGAGGTTACAGAGGACCATGGACAAACTCTTCCACTTGTCCAGGCCCAAGCCCTGGCCTTCCCCTTCGTAATGGCTTTCGATTTCGTCGTTGAATTGTTGCAGTGATAATCTTTTTGATGCTTTGAGCAACAATCAATGGTGGCTGATTTGGAACTTTGGAAGAAAATCTTGATTAGTAGAATTTTGCTTATGATACTATCTCTATAATTTGTCATTTTCAAATGATCAATCAAAGCTGCTCTCTTTTTGGCTAATGTTATTGTATTTATTTATGTACAACACCTGTATTTGGTTCTCTGAAAATCCGAACACAATTCGAGGTATAGGTTCTGATAATGATTTAGTTGTGGGCGATTTTTCTTGATCAGTTGATAGTAATATAGCTAATTTGAGTGTGTTTGTGGGTAAGAGGTGGCTTAATCTGATGTAGTCCGACATTTTTAAAAAAAATCTAAGAGCATGATTTGAACTATAATATAATCATATCTAATTTATGTTGATTGACTAGTACATAGTAATGTCCCCACTTTTAATGTGTCTTTGGGTAAAGATGAGGGTTACTTTGTGACTTGAAGATTTTGGATTGGATATTTGCTAACTTAAATTTGTTAGGGTCCATTTTAATAATGAGAAAGAAATAAAGTGAGAAAAGATTACTTATGTTTGGTTATGAAAATATTTTTTAAAAAATCTCACAAATAAGAAAACTTCTTCACAATTATCTTTTCTATTAAAGTAAGAAAATAAAAAAGGAGCATGTACCATACAAATGGCCAATCATATTTTTAATTTTTTTCCTAATCAAACACATAAAAAACACAAAATAAAAAATGAATTTTTTATTTAATTTAATAATAATTATGGGAGATGTTATTGATAAACCTATATATTTGAGATGTTAATTTTGTAGAATATAATATTAGCCTTGTAAATATTGAAGACATTATGTTATTGATATAAAATATCGGACACTTGGTCCGTCATTTGGTCGAATAAAGAAATATTCATGTTTGGTTTATTTTAATTCAGTCAAATTCGGTCGGACATGCTTCATGTCACACTCCAAACCCGGTCCAAGTTCGTGAACCGAACTGGTATATTACAGGCCCCGGTTAGGTCAGCTAACCCGAACCCAACTCGCGCGAATCTAATCTCAGCGTCTTAAGATGAAGATATTACTCGTCATGCATGGATGAATGCACAAAATCTTAACATTATACTATATGGATGACATGCAAACTAAATTACACACCATCACAATTACAATCAAAATCGATGAAAATTTTAAAATAAAACAGACAGAATTTCCCCTAAAAGTGCAATTAGGGTCACCCTGTCAAAATCCTATATATAAACATATATGCAAACATGTATCTATACATCACCTAACTTCATTCACACAATCCGTCATTGTGTCTTAGCATTCAATCATGTCACATCATCATATCTTATCATCTCATGACATTCAATCATATCATACCATGTCTTAGCATTTCACAACATTCGCAATATAATAGTATCATAAACAAAATATAACCACTCAATCGACTAACATGTGTGCAAGTGACAACAATGCTCCTCCGTCCAAGCTGGTTCCTCCAACTCGTGATTATTACCTACATATAGTATAAAGACACGTCAGTAACAAGTGTTACTGGTCCGGAAAATAAAATAACTATAACAAGATGGCTATGAGAGCAAACTCTCATATGAAAGAAAACATCATATACTCCACGTGAACACTCTGAAGGGCACTACTGAGGAGCCACTGGGGTGCAAACCCGGTAGCATCCTGATCTATCTGGTACTGTGCCTCTCACGACACTTCTTTTTCAGTACTTCACATAAATCTTTATCCTAAGCCCTCTCCGAACCTCCATATTACTCCTGGCCTTGAGCACGAAGGCCGAGCACTCTCAAGCAGTCGCCTTTAGTACCCTTTGAACCACAAGTCCGGACATGCGCTGTACTAAACAGCACCCGTAAACCTCCACGTTCTCTTGGTATGAGGAACTCAAACGCGGAGTTGTCAGGATCCCTCGGGAATGGAGCAGTCCGCTGGCACTAACCAGAGCCCGCTTTGACTGTCACGGCATCTGCTCATGGTACGTGTAGTCGGTTTCTTCATCTCTCATCTCACTGAAAACGCGAAAACTACATATATATATATATAGGACTAGGTAGGGATTTATATAATAGGCCCGAAGGCAACTTGTGGTGGATCTTGTTTTTGAAATCATCCTCGAGGGGTTATTAATCCGAAAAACTGTTCGGTTAAACGACCCGAATTAAGTGGGATCCAATAAAACGCCACTTAACCCGTCCTGCAAATAATAAAATAAACATATAATAGAAAAGAGCGTAAAACAGAGACGAGTCCTAAACGGACCTGGTAGAAGCTCCAAGCGTGTCATCGCGCCTAGGCGGCGAGCTCCTACTCTGTACCTACACATCAAAACTAAATACTAACGCCCGCTAACTAAATGATGAATCAAACTCGTCATGATCAAACACATTCACAATACAAACTTCAACCATAACAATCAACAATTATAAATGTGAAAGCAATTCCAACTTATCCTATTAACATCAATCTAATTATATTTCCTAAGTTACATTATATTCGAGTATCATGCTCAAATTTACTTTAGTTCATCAGATCACTTAACTATCATTCCCTGTTAATCACATCATGCACATCTTTACTTCGTTCATAATCTGGTATTCATCACGACAACTACTCAATTCTAATATGCTATACTAACAATCATCATCAATTTTAAATAATCACATTAGAGGTAATTATACCTCACATCGTCGGCAATCGGCGACGACTAGGGTTTCGTCGTGCGTCTCGGAGCTCGAATTCGGCGCTCATCAGCATCCGAAGTTTGATCTGGATCGACTGTATGAGCTCCGCGGAAGATCCGGCGAACTCCAGTGAATCCGGTTTTCCGGCAAGTTCTAGCAGTTTTCCGGCGGCTTTAGTGGTTTTCAGGCACCTCTATGGTTGTTTTCCAGCAACAATCACCAGCGGCGTCTAGTGGCCGGAAAGTGGTCATGTTAGGTACCTTTGGGACCGGCTCGGCGAGCTCGACGCATCTATGATGCCGACATGGCCAACGGAGGCGACGACTCGCCGGAAAATGCCCTAAATAGAGATGTGGCAATGGGGGACTCGATCCAACCGGCCTGGGCGGCGCTGGCCTCCATCCAAGTCGGGAAAGGTCACTGGGTGGTCGAGGGTGCCGAGGCGACCATTCGATCGCGGTAGCGATAGTCGCCGGCGGCGGAATCGACGACGTAAGCGCAACGCGGGCGGGGCGCTTGGCGTGGCGATCCGGCATCGCGGCGGCCAAATGGCGGCCGGGACTGGTCGGGGAGGCACGGCGACGCTGTGGCGGGGCTAGTCGGCGATGATCAGCGGCCGGGCAGTGGCAAGACGAGCGGAGGGTGGTGCGGCTAGGGTTTGGGGAAGAAAGGAAAGGTCGGGGGAGAGGAAGAAAAGGGCTGGTGGCAAACTTGTAAATATTACTTGACTCGTATCCAGCTCGAGTCAAGAATATTAATTAAGTTGCCGTAAATCCTAAAAAAATTCCATAAAAATTGGGGAAAATCCCATAAAATCAAACAAACACTAAAACATCGCAACAATATGCTCTAGAACTATCAACCCACCCAAACTGCCCGTAACGCCTCCTAACGCAATAAACGGCCTAAAACTAATTCTACGATCCATTATATATAAAAGTAAATAAAAAAAACAACTGGCATACTCTCATATATTCTGATAACTCATTCTATTATGTTGTGTTCATGACGTTATCATCATATACTTGGGTACGCATGACCCTCATAGCTCATATACACGACTGGCGTCGACTTAGTACACGTGTTCTGAAACTGACTCGACTCAAAAATAACAGTCGAACCTACCGGTTCTGAATATAAAACCCTGACTCGGATCGTGGGTTTTACACTTCAGACTTCGGTCAAACTCAGTAATTCGGACGTCTGGGCTCACCCCTAAGGATGAAGGTGGCATTGCACCGACGACGATAGCAACAAGAAGAGGAGAGGAGATCAAAGGAGAGAGTGAAGAGGGACGATGGCCCTCAATCATTTTTATAAACTTTTATTTAAGCTAAGGGGTACCTTTTTTCTAACAATTAACCAAGAAAAATAAATAATAATTCAAACATATTTATTTTATTTGTGATTTACCAAATATTATTGTAGAGTATTATTATTATTATTTTCAACAAAATAGTAGGACAAATTACCGCAAACAAACACCATGTAAAGAAAAATTATAAATATGCTCGGTGTATCTAATAATCCTTTAATTGATCTCCTAATCCCATCACCATACTGCTATTTAATAATAGTCTACAATACAAGCATCAGAATTTCCAATTACAGATGCCGCTGTATATAATCATCTTACTCTAAAAGTTCAAATTCCACGTTAATAATAAGTTACAAATGAAACATGACAAAATCAATTGGCACAAAGAATATTTGTACATACGAATATCTAAACGAACGAGCGAACCGATCTCAGCTTATGCTCAAATTCAACTCAAATACGCCGAAGCTTGTTCGAACTTGACTCGAGATTGAGCGAGTTTTGAACATATATATTTTAAATCAACTCGAATATTTTTTATGTTGTTCGAGTTTGACTCGAGCTCGAAGACACACAATTTTGGATATACACAAGCACAAAACCAACTCGTTTGGGAGTTTGAAACCAACTCAATTATTAATAATGGAAGGCATATCCAACAAAAAACGATATTAAATAATGTGGTGAGCGTGGATTGAACACGCCACCTTCTAATCTTCGGTCTATCCTGCTACTTTATTATTTTATTATATATAAATAGATATAACTAGTTACAATTAAACTTATTAATATATATATATACACTATCTTAACCGGGGGTAAATAAATAATATTTTTGTCTCGAACTTTCGATTATAAGGATGACTCAGATTTAATAAAAAAAGACAAAAAGTAAAAAATAAAACACCCCCACCACCACCATCATGTAGTCAATAATAACATTTATTTATTATTTTAAATATATTTTGAATAGGCAAGTAATATTATATATATTATTTTATTATATTATTAAGTCGAGTTCGAGTCGAGTTTGAGTTATAACCGAGTCGAGTTGAGCCAACCACTGTTTTGCTCAAACTCGACTCGTAAGATTCGAGTTCGAATTGAGTGCAAACTTGAATATTTAAATGTCGAGTCGAACCGAGCCAAACAAGGCTCACTCAACTAATGACCCTACAAATATCTCTCACAATAAAAACCAAGTTGTTACTCACCTTAGTTTTTTACCTTCGCGAAAATGAAGCCTGATGCTATTTTTCTGACTCCAACTTTAGTACTTTACACTCTCAACTCCAAATAACTCTCCTTGCTAGCGAACTAAGGGTGCATGAAGGTAATTAAAAAATAACCAATTTAAAAAAAATGAAACATTACAAGACGGGTTCTGTTTGAGGAGATGGGACAGCAACTGGATACAAGTAACCCCTGCTACATTAAACAGAGAAAAAATAATTGAACAGTTAGTCAAAATCGTTGGACAATATCATGTCAGAAGTTCGACTGTAAGTAAATATAAGGTTTCATAAACATACGAAGATTCAAATGTGATTACAATGCAAGTGATATTATCGTTGCTCCCTTTAGCAAATGCTTCTTCTGTTAATTTCTAGCAGATGCCTCGGCGTCAGCAATAGGTCGCACCATAGCTACAGACCGAGAAATTATTAAAACTTTAAAAGTAAAAAGCAAGAGCATATAGCTATCAAAATAATAAAAAAGGAGAAAAAAACATTGCAAGTTAATTGCATGAAGTAGATATAGGCACAGATGTCGCTCCTAAAGCTGCTACCTAGACTGCAAGCAACCGTAGAAGAAAAACTCTAATAGCAAATAGTGCAGAGGCCAAAAGGCACAAACTTAAAATCAAAATTCTAACGAAATATGTTTATGAAACATCATCATTTTGGTGAAAGCACATTTAAAGGTTACCTGTTGCTGCTGCGGATGTTGATGAAAGATAGAAAACTTAATAACAACTTTTTTCCTACATCTTGAAATGTGCAAAAAGCAAACTGGTTAGCTGATATGGACGTAACGATGGTGACTTTGACGAAAGGGACAATAGCTATGAAGCTGAAATGGTGGTCTGACAGTGGAGAACAAGCACAAGTGACAGCAGATGAACAATGGGTACACTCTCTAGTGATGTGGGAATGGTAAATGGGCAAAGATACGATACATTTGAGTCAACAAGAAAAGAAATTGAGATAAGAGGTTAGAAACTAAGAAAATATCTCAAAAAATTTTATAAAAACACTTTCAATGAGCGAAATGAACAAACCTTTTTCTACAATCAAGCACAAACCTATGTTTCATAAAATCCTAAACCTAGAAGATTTGTTAATATCATTGACCACTCCAAAAAAAAAAAGAATATGACATGAACTGCCTAATGCAGGTAGATAAATCAAAGACGTTTTAAAGAGAAGCCTACTGCATCTGATATAACATTCCAAAGTCCATCACTTGCAATTATAAAAAATTCAACCCCTTTAAGGTCTTCCACCTAGAAAAAGAAAAAATCAAGTTAAACAATGAAAACAGGCAAAAAAAATTGAGATAAAAAGTTATCTGTTAAGGCTTACATTCTTTCTCAATTTAAAGAGAGGAAGAACAAGTTAAAACGAAATGAGACAATAATTCCTATAGTTTACGTTTCTTTTTATTTTTGCAGCATAACTCAAATAATTGATGTCCGCGACATGAGCTAGGATCCATTTGAGAATAAATGGCAAAATAATGATGGCAGGATGCTTTTCCTAACACCAACACTTAATCTTTGTCCAGGCTTGGTACAACAATGGAAGAGATCAAGCAATAGCCAAGCACAGGATGCTAACAACAAAATCCACTACAAGCACCAAATGTATGAGACACATCAATATTAGAATGTAACCTGTATTTCTGGTTCAGTTATGACATAAGGCTTAAGCTGCTTGTCACCAAATGCTCGAGAAACAGCAAGCACGCCCCCAACTCTCCAAGTTCCTGACATGATTAACAAACAGCAAAACAGATAAAAAGCATGCATCTAGAGACTACATTTATTGCAATAGCTCTCTAAAATCTACAAAGAAAGAAAATCAAATGGTGCATGAAGAATTTACAGCATCGTCTCCCTCTTCTACCCTCTTGTGCTATCTTTCTTCTCTCAATGTATAACACACCTATCTACTCCACTATTGCTTCACTTTCTTTTCTGGCGGTCTCAATGCACAGATTATACAGATTCATGAGACAAGCAGCAAAAGTCATAGTAAATGCTTCCTAGCTCTAGTGCTAGTTAAATCTGAACCAAATATGAAACCACCACAAAAAGAAAACTCTGAAAATAATGGGGCACAGTTAATACAAAGTCAGAGGAGGAAAACACAAGGCAAGGCAGAAACAGAGATTCTTGAGTTCCGGATACAACTACTTTTCATAAGGCAAGATTTACGAGTAAAATAGTTAGTTCAGCACAACTGTTCACCTCCCTTTGTCAATTGTCTAAAGGATGCAAGCACATTTATACAAACGACAAGTTACATCATAAATTTATCCATGAAAGAAGCATTATTTTAGAAATATGGTAGCATGATAATTCTTGCCTGCCCAGATTATAAATCCCTCAGCTTCCTCAATCCTTCGTCGTTCATCAGACCGATCGGGTTTATGGTCAATGGACAGCGCAATTGCTGCATAAAGTTCCAATATATCAGTTGAAACTATCAGAATTTTTTTGTAAGATACTGATCTTATAAGGAAAAAACAAATCAAGCCTGTCTTTAACATTATTTAATATTTTTGCTCGCACGTTCGTTTTGGTCCATTCACTCAGTTCATCATTTCAGATATTCACTTATTTTCTATATGAATATTCATGTGCAACAATACCAATGTGATATAAAAGAACACTTTGAAGGTACCGAACCAGTTCCAGGTAATGTAAGTTTTTCTTGAGATAGTAAATTTAATTATTCACCAGAGATGATCTGCTCCTACCTAATTGTTAAATTTCCACGAAGTTAAGTAAAAGAAAGCAAACAATAGAACAGACCCGAACCAGCTCTACATGCAACCACTCTGGAGTCCCCCACGTTTGCAACAAGAAGCCGATCACCTAACACTAATGCAGTTGATGCTGTTGAACCTGCATCCTTAGGCTGACCTTTATCTTCATTGAGGTAATCAAGATCTGTCTGTTTGAATGCTTCCACTGTACACAAATTAAAAAAGGAAATAAAAGGTTGACAAATTGACTTTTATAACAAGTTGATATTGACATAACACACCAATAGCGGTCTTTGTGTCTTTGATAAAGTCAGGATGTCTGCTCAAATTCTTAAACAGATTGTTTTTAAGATACTCTGCTGCCCTGGAACCTCCATGACCTGATTTCAAACCTTAAATATTTGCAACAAGCCAAGAATGCCCGGAAACACTTTTTGCTATGTTAGGTAACCATAGTTGAAAACAAAGATGGCAACATATTACATAAAAGGATACAAATTCATCACAGATTACCATTAGTTGACTTGAAAAGTGAAATTGAAGTTTCTATATTTACTTAAGAAATTCGTAAGTATTTGCGTCATGCATATGAAGCATCCCTGGTTTAAGGTTATTTAAATGCAAATAAGAAGGAAGTGTTTTCGTCAAAAGCTGTCCATAGTTTTGGAGGTGTATACATTTCAAAACTTTTCTGTGGCAGAATTCATCAAAAACATTGATCCTTTCCACCCTTTCCACCTCCCGACTCTTCATCTTGCATATGAAATAAGCTACCCATTCCATACCATAAGCTGCTTGTGAGTCCAAATGCCTTATTTGTTCAGAAGATGCCAATGAGACCCACAAGTTCCTGTCAAATGCAACACTGACTCCACAGCCAAATTCGAGGTCAACTCTACACCTAAAACATTGGCAGACTTGGACTAAGAAGACTACTGTAATCTTAGTCCTGAAATTGGATCTGTTTCACTTATCTTTATATTACCTAGTTACTTCAAATAAGAGTTGCTGTTGGAATATGATGTCACAATTAACGAAAGATCACCTACCATAAAAAAACTCCAAAAATGCGACCTATCTCTCCATCAATATCTGAGACCCTCGTTTCAAAGAAATCCTCCATTGACAATCTTTTACCTTTATTGCTTGAATAACCGTAACTAAATCTTCCATTCTTGTTTCCTTTAAGAAAGCTGAACCACATAGAAAAAGGTAAATGTACACATCAAATGAGATATCGACAATAATCAATCATTCTTGAGGAAACATGTGGGTAACGACACAAGCTTCTTAAAAAAAGCTACACACAAAACTCTAATCATAACAAAAACGGGTACCTAGAACTTACGAACACAATTTTCATATAGAAGAATGAAGCGTACAAATAGAACATTCAAATCCAGATGAATAATGCAGACATTATCCTGAACTTTTTACTCTTCTTATTCTTTTATCTAATCAGGTCAAATGATGCCCCTAAGGTAGAACGATTCTTAATTTCTAATTATCATGAATGGCTCCTATTCTATTCCTAGGTCAGAAAATGTCTTGTTGACATGATCTTTCACTGCAGGTGAAACCAAAATGTATAGCCAAGAGAAATTAAGATAGCCACTGCGATTGGTTTATACGTAGGATGAGTAGATATGAGAATGACTGCAAGGATCAAAGTTCCTATGCTAGAAAGGTAAAATGCACCACTGCTCAGAATAAGTCCGCACAATTCGGGGGCACAAGTATGAACACTGGAAACTTATAGTGGTTCTCCTTCGATCTTTTCTGCATATATTTGGACAAGCTTAAAGTTTCAAAAGATAACCACTTTTCTTTCTAAGGATTCACAGCAAATTGAACAAAGGAAACAGGTTTTATAATTTCTGTAGCTCAAAATATTAAACGAGTAAATAGTCAAAATGCTTTTACAATCAAAAGTTCAAAATGACAGTTGACAATCTCGTCTGTGCTCATAGACGAAAACAGTATTAATCGTAACCTGTTTTTCATCAAATCACAATCAGGTCGACCAAAACACCCATAATTTAGCACCTACGAACCGCTAAACAAAGAATATATAGAACAAGCAAAATTAATGGGAAAAAAGACAGAATTTCAGCTCCTGATTCAACCCCAACATGAGATTCGAAGTGAGCAAAAAATAAGCTACATGGAGAAGAGGAGAGAAGGAGAGACCTGATTCCACCACCGCTAAGGTGGGCAATGGTATCTCGCTTTTGCATCACTGCCTCTTCCCCCTCCTGCACCATCACCTTATCTCCAAAGACGAATTCGAGGGACCATTAAGACGTTGCACGTCAAAAAAATTTAAAAAAGAGAAGGCAAGAAATCACAAAAGGATGCTGCATGGATACGTGAACACATATAAAATTCGAGCTCTAACACAACCCAATTATCAAATCGTTTGAAACAACACAAATTAACGGGTGAATACGAATTGGTGGCCTGCGCTTTAGAAGTTAGGAAGGATGGTCTGTTTCACGTCGACAGTCTGCATGCTTTGTTTAACAGACAAAAATGTTTGTAATAGTAGACTACTTGGTAGGGCCTCAACGTCAGCGAGGGAAAACAGTAAATGTATCGGTGGCCATCAACGTCGCCTCGTGGGTACCGTCAATCAGGTGGGCGTGCTGCCTCTCCCCCTCCCTTTCTGGGAAGATAGACTTGCGCTTGGCATGTTCTTCCGTATCAATGGATTACTGTTGTTTATACCGGGTAATTAGTTGCGCAGCGTAAAATTTTGTTGAAAGACCAAGTTCATCACGAGTTTATGATTTTATATATAACTATTATGACATGAGTGTCATGTTTATTAATTTTTTATGATGAGTTTGTATGCTTACATCCCACGTGATTGCCACGTTTATTATTATTTTTATGTATTCGTCATCTAGTTATTTTAATAAAAAAATATTTAATTTATTGAAGTACACGTTAGTTTAAATGTAAAGTAACACGTTTTGCTATGAAAAAATAAATGTAATAGGTTTCGTTTTGGCTGTATATATTATGAATGGAATGAAACACTTAGGGCTGTACTAAACTCAATTTGGTTCAGTACTTAGACTCAAAAAACATGATTTAAAGCTTGAATTGGTATTAAATGAGTGGGGTTAGACTTGTATATGCTCAATTCGATTTGACTAAAACTCAATATTTTACATAAGGAGTAAGTTTTTTATTATATTTATTTTAATTTTCTTTATATATTTTGATTGAATTATAAAATATCACTATACATAATAATTTAAAATAAAAATACATATAATTAAATTATCTTTTACACTTAACTATGTTAAAAGTCAAGGTATTTTAATTATAATTAAATTTTAGTATAAATTTTATGAAAAAAATATTAATAAATACGATTCAAACCGGCTCAAATTTAACTCAAACCAACTTTAAAACTGTTAATTTGACTCAATTTTGAAATCAAAGCAAAACTCGAATGTCAAATATCTAATCGACCCCTGTTATATTACAGGTAGATTGGGCCGGGTTAAAATTTATTTATTTATTTCCTCTCCCAAAAATGTATAAAATGTAAGGGGGGGGGGGGGGCAGCCTTCTCCGGCAATCCATCTATTTTCTTTTTTCATTATTTATTATTTATTGTTTCCCATTCCCCACTACTATCATCTCTTCTCCACTGCCCGTCTCCAGGTTCGATTCCGCAGATCGATCCATCGATTGGGATTATCGTTTTCCCAACATTTGCGCCAGATCCATCGTCTCCACCTTTCTTTTGCAAAGGTAACTGTTACACCCCTCAATCAAATCATATTGAGTGCCCCTTTTTAATCGATCCCGCACTGTTCATCATCAATTGATGTATCTAACGTTTGGGATTTTTTGGGTGTTAATTTGGGTTTTTTTGTGGGTTTCCGATTTTTAAGGTTTTGGAGGCGTACGTCGATCTGATTCGGTTAGGGATGGAATCATCGGCGGCTCCGGAGTTCGATTACATGTTCAAGCTGCTGTTGATCGGAGATTCTGGTGTCGGCAAGAGCAGCCTGCTTCTCAGATTTGCTTCTGATAGTTTTGAAGACCTATCCCCTACTATTGGTATTCCAATTTGCGTTTTCGGGCAAGATTAGGTTTATTTTTTTATACAAAAAAACTGATTTATTATCGTGCAAATGCAATTAGGGGTTGTGATGCGGGAAACGTTTGGCATGGACGGGTGTTATGGGTTTTATTGGTTATTACGAGCGATGCATTTGGTTGCAAATGCGTGCGATTGATTGAAGCCGTTTAGCTTGCTTTAGCTGCTGTGGTCTTTGAGTCTCATTCATAATTTTGTTTGCAAATGATATGTCTTTACGGTGGAAATGGTAAGAATGTCGTGTGATCAAGAGAAGCCTTTTAATAGGTGAATTTGTATTCCAAGCATTTCCTCTGTAGTCTCAGTTGCTCCTAGTTAATTGAATGGAGAAGTTGCGAGTTTTTTTATAAAGTTTTGGATCAATGGGTGAACGCAGTGGCTTTATAGATCGTGGACCTAGTCATGTTATATGAAATTGTCCCCCTTCTTCTACTTTTTGGAAGTGTTATATATTTGGTTTTAACTTCTTTATGAGATCAAGGATAATGAAACTTGGATGTTTTGATTGTAGGTGTTGATTTTAAGATAAAACTAGTCACTATTGGAGGGAAGAAGTTGAAGCTTGCTGTTTGGGACACAGGTGAGTCTTTTAGATTTTTTTCATCGACAAGCTTAAAGGGTTCCGCAAGAGTGTGGACTTTCCATTTCTCTTTTTGTGAATACGATTTGGTTGGCTGTTATTTTTTATGATGCAATGTATGTTTGCAATTTTATATTTTTTTCAAAAAAAAGTCAACTTAATGTTGAACTGGAAACTGTATATTATTTTCTTTGGTGAATGCAGTGTAGTTTTAATGGATTATTCTAGATTGGACTTTTTTATACCTATAATTTTCTGCTGCAGTATTGCCCACATGGTTAAGTTTATCATAAGGGATGCTTTTGTCTGACTTGGCTGTATTTTTTATTTTCATGTCAACCAGTTTATGGTATTTGTGGGGCTATATTATTGATATGGCTATTTCCAATGGATTTTGTTCTATTTTTATTTTAGTCATTGTGGTTTTCATGTGCTTTTTATGCAGCTGGGCAAGAAAGATTCAGAACTTTAACCAGTTCATACTATAGAGGTGCACAAGGAATTATTATGGGTATGCATTGTTTTTTCTTTTGGTTTAGTCTGCGAATGCATTGTGAGAGTTTTATCTTTCTTTGTTGTATACTTATCACTTCTGTGAACAGACCATTTTATTGTCAATTTCAAAGTAATGTTAGGCATACAGGGAAAGGGATAACATTAGAAACCAATTAATGTATAAAATCGTGTCTTAGGTTATTATTTTCCTTCCTTAACTTGGTTACTTCTCTTTCCTCTCTCTGTATCCACACGTTTGTCAAAAGAATTGTGAGCCTTAAGACAAATTCATGGCCATCAATAGTTGCATGTGAAACATTGATATGGATATGTTTAATTAGGAGCTAAAACAATTTTTTCTTAAGGTATTCATTAATAAGTAAAATTTAAGGGTGATACGTAAGGATTCTCACTCTCTCAGGGACGCATTATTTTTTATAAAAAAATTTAAGGGAGATACGTAAGGATTCTCACTCTCTCAGGGACGCATTATTTTATATAAAATCTTATATATAGATCACCCGTTGATTTTATTTATTTAAAACCATATCTATAGATTTCCCTGTAATTATATTTGCTATGGAATTCGCCAATTGATTCTTAAAAGAGCCTAAAGCCCATTAACTGGAGCCGTCAGATTTATTCTCGTTTTATTTCAATTTTATTTGTTGTTTTAGAATCTAGTGATAACTTGTCTAGGTTATAATATAGGTAAGTTATATGTTTTTCTTGCTCTAGTTTCATTGTTTGAAAGATGATATATTTTTTTATTTGTGCAGTGTATGATGTAACAAGACGAGACACATTTACAAATCTGTCGGATGTGTGGGCTAAGGAAATAGATCTTTACTCTACTAACCAAGACTGCATCAAAATGCTTGTTGGGAATAAAGTTGATAAGGTAGGCCCAATACATTATTCTAAGTAGATGGCATTCTCAGTCCTTGATTGCATAGGGGCAAAAAAATTTTGAATGGATACATTTTGGGTAATTGTGGGTGGTTGTGTCAAAAGATAGGAGAAATAACTAAATTTTCATTTATTATGAAATTAATAACTTAAAATTAAAGTAACTACGATGTTACAACATAATTATGATACCATTTAGTTGTAGCTAACAAGTTAAGTTAAGTATCATATTCATAACTCCCATACAACGTTTGCATCAGGGAGGTGATGAGGTGGATAGCCTCTTGAGAGTTCACTTCATGACTTTATGCCATCCTTAGGCACGTGTCAGGTCTGCTAGCCTAGCAGTGGATGTAGCCTACAAGCCTCACTTTGCTAGCCACCCAGATGCCTAGCTACCCTGCCTGCTTTTCTATTTATCCTCTCATTTCCCTTTTCTACATCTCATGACCCACTTCCTTAATCACTTTTTCCCTCTTCATTGTTGTCTTTTAATTGTCTATCTTTTTCTACCTTTCAACTCTTTCTTTCTCAAGGATGATGTACCATGATAGATAATAAATTATCTTTTTTTGCCTATTTCACGTACACACACAGTCATTGTGCTGACGACATCTTGACAAAATAGGATTTTCTGGGGTAAAGGGATGAATAATTCGAGTCATTAATTGTGTGAAACAATGTTATGTACTGTTTTTGCATGTGCAGTGAAAGTTATGACAAAAATTTGTTATTCTTTTGATATAAATAAAGAATGTTCAATATACAACTTGTCATATGTTTAACATTTGTATTTTAAGTATCTTATCATCTCATCCACTTGCTCTGGACTAAATTCTCGTCAGATCACATAATTAAAAAAATGAATCATGTTGGCTGTGCAATCTACCATATCTATGAGGTATGTTGTGGTGATTATGGCTGTCATCTTTCATTGTTCGTTTTCTGTTTGTACTTGATGGTTCATATTGTAGTGGCAACAATATAACTTAATTTATTATTTAAAACATTTAATTGTCGTTAATAAACATTTATTTTATGTTGCTTTTAGGAAGTTGAGAGAGTTGTGACAAAGAAAGAAGGAATTGATTTTGCTAGACAATATGGTTGCCTATTTCTTGAATGTAGTGCGAAAACTCGAGTAAATGTCGAACAATGTTTTGAGGAGCTTGTTCTCAAGGTTTGTTTTCTTCTTTTTTCTTTTTTTGTTCTTTTTAAAGATTCGTCTGCAAATATTTTAAAACGTATGTTTATTCTGTAAGCATATGTTCTCGAAGCACAAATACAATAGCTGTCTTCTTTGTTAAAACAAAAATAACTATTACTATGAAGACAGTGTCTTCACTGCAAAAACCTGTTTGTTCTGTGCTTGGGGAACTCACAAAATATGTTTTTGAGGCTTTATTTTGTTTCATAAAGTAAATGTTTACATGGTTGGTAAGTTAATGTTCATGGTGTTGAAGAGTGGTGATCTAAATTAACCACGCCATATTAATAGGTATTTGTTCATTTGTAAAATTAATCGGATATGCTTGAAGATTGTTGACTTCTTATCTTTTCTTTAAATGCATTAGCTAATATAACATCAAATATTTTATATTTGCAATGAAGTGAACTTTATTTATTCCCCTAAACTCGAATTCCGTTTAATGTATGTCTTGAATATAGATATTGGATACTCCAAGCCTGTTAGCAGAGGGTTCTACCGGCATCAAGAAAAACATTTTTAAACAAAAGCCACCAACTACTGACCCTGCAGCAAGTGGTTGCTGCTAATAGCACGTGTTGCTGCTAATAGCACGTGTTGCTGGTGCTTTATGGAAGATGTTCGTTCTGTACATTCATGATCATTTCATTCCTTATCTTGGACAAGAGGATTGATTGTAAATCCAGTTATCTTGTGATCTATTTGATTTGCTTGAATGTGCACATCTAACCCCACGCCCTTGACAAGAGTGTTTGTATGCTGTTTCTTTCTTAAACATGACTGCCTGACGTGTTAAAATTAAATTAAGTGTGCTTATATGTTTATAAAGAGTTTACTTTTGATTATACTCTTCAAAATATCGCCCGGCTCATGACAACTATGTGGGATAGTTGGCTGTGTTGTTTGCCAATTTGTTTGAGCGCAAGTAGAATTTGAAGGGCATAATGTGAACTGCACAAATCTTGCGTTATCATTTTGGTTGTACGAAACATTTATTTATCGTTCTTTCTCATTATTTGCATAACCATGTTTAGCTCCGCCCGGGAGTGGCGCCAGTGGAGACGCGGTGGAGAGCAGAACCATATTTAGCTCCGCCCGGAGCGACGCCGGTGGAGACGCCGTGTGTCTCCACCGTCGATCATCCCGGAATCGACGCGTCTCCACCGACGTCGCTCCCAGGCGGAGCTAAAATTTTTCTTATTGCACATGGTAAATGAGTAAATAAGATTGCACGACGAGATACACCAATTAAACAAATGCGGAGTTCTTCAACATCTGAGAATGCGAAGTTTAAACACCATCTGTTTCTGTTCTTACAGAAAACTGTAGAAAGAAAATGCATTCGATGTTGTGTGACAAGCAATAAGCATATGTAAACGATTTTAATGAACATTTCACTTCGTTATGATATGATCTAAAATCTCAATCTACTGGCGGAAATCAGCCCAATCTGTCTCCAATCTAGCTAGTAGTGAGAAATAGCCAACAGTCTTGTCAAGAATGAAAATGTAATTTTACATTATTAGTGTCGTTAAAGCTACGTTGAGGAAGCTTTCATAGTGACCCTTGAAAGTAGTAGGACATGGTCTCAGTTGTCGGACAACAAAAATCAATGTGTGTGCTTCCCTATAGGGTTGCTGATTGAGCGAGTCAACTCGTGAGTATTTAGTATTCGGCTCGGCTTGACTCGACTCGAAAGACATTTAAATGCTCGCGCTCGAATTCAACTTGAACTCAAATATTATAAGCCGAGCTTGAAAAAGGTCGTGTTTGAGTCTGACTCAACTTGGTTGTAATTCAAACTCGACTCGAATTCGACTCGATAAAATAATATAATAATATAGTTTTTATATTATATTATATTTATTTATTTATTTATATATGTATATAATATAATAAAAAAAATGAGATAGTTGAGATGGTAAGTATTCAAGTTGATGACTTCAAGGTTTTTTTAAATGAGGTATTTTTGACTTTTAATCGAACCGGTTTTGAGCTCACGAACAAGTTGGGCTCGAGCTCAAAAATTAAACAGTTTAAGTGTATTCGAGCTCGAGTCAAGCTCGAACACATAAAAAATATTCGAGTCGAACTCAAGTATGTATGTTCAAAACTCGTTTGATCTTAAGTCGAGTTCAAATGAGTTTCAAACTGTTCGAGTTGAGTTCGAACACAAATTGAGCTCGGCTCGCTCACTCGATTAACACCCCTACTTCCCTGACTACAAAACATTGAATTGAGCACATCGCAAGGGAACAGGAAGAAACGAAGAGCTAGTGTGGGCCGTGAGTATCAACATGCATAACACACTTTTGCTACATAGGAGAAATGAGAGATCCAAAATGGATCCTATTAGGTGTGTATCAGCATTAGGAGTACTAATCGAGTGAGCGAGCCGAGTTCAACTTGTGTTCGAACTCGGCTCGAATAATTCGAAACTCGTTCAAACTCAACTCGAGATCGAACGAGTTTTGAACATATATGTTCGAGTTCGACTCGAATGTCTTTTATTTGTTCGAGTTCAAATGCACTTAAACTGTTTAATTTTCTGAGCTCGAACCCAACTCGTTTATGAACTCGAAACCGGCTCGATTAAAAGTCAAAAATACCTTACTTAAAAAATAAGATCAATGTAGATTGAACCTTTAGGTCATCAACTTGAATACTTACCATCTCAACTATCTCACTTCTTTATTATTATTATTATTATTATTATTATTATATATATATATATAACATAATATATTATTATATTATTTTATCGAGTCGAGTTCGAGTTGAGCTACGAGTCGAATTCGAGTTATAACCAAGTCGAGTCAAGTCAAGCACGACTTTGCTCAAGCTCAGATTGTAAGATTCGAGTTTGAGTCGAGTTTAAGCTCGAGCATTTAAATGTCGAGTTTTGAGTCGAGTCAAAATGAGCCAGAACGCTAAATGCTTACTAACTGACTCGCTTAATTAACAACCCTAATCAGCATTTCAGCCTTCCCTCCCTTTCTGGCCCATCCGAAATAAAATTCAATACCTTTAGGTTGTGAATATCTGAATAATACTGAACCAGCCCGTGAATACCTTTACTTAGAATCAATTTGAATTAGACTCAGACAAATATAGTAATATGTCTGTTTCACAGTTGCAGCTAATGAAAAAAATGACAGGAAGACAAATTCATTTGAGTAGTAAAAACTGTAGTAGAGACTGGAGGGTAAATTTATAGCGACAACAGAATCATCCTAAGGTTAAAAGGTTGGGCAGACTCGAGCCGGCCACGGTAAGAAGTAAGAAAGCAAAAGAAATCAAGGCTGAAAAGACTCGCTCCTGCAAAATTTAGCAAGTAATCAACCCAAAAACGCTCTCTCCCATCCATGCCCATATAACAAGTCTCTCGCTCTCTCTTTTGATGGAGGTGGTCGACAAGCGCAGCTTCTTCCCAGCCATCACCACCCTCTTCAGCCGAGGCTCCTGGGCTCTGTTCCTCCTCCTCCTCACCGTCCTCACCGTCTACACCCACCGCTACGCCGACGAGGACGTTGGTCGAGCTGTTGATCAGGATCACGAACTACCCAGCGCCTAACAGCTGCTCGGGGCTTTACCAGCCCACTTCACTAGCCAGGAAGCTAATCAAATCAATCGTTGACTTCGGCGGAGTCGGAGACGGGTGGACTCTCAACACCGGCGCCTTCCACCTCGCCGTCGATCACCTCAAGGCCAACGCCCACGGTAGAGGTTCGCAGCTCAACGTGTCGGAGGGGAGATGGTTGACGGGCAGCTTCAACCTCACCAGCCATTTCACCCTCTACCTTGAGAGGGGGCCGTCATATTGGGTTCTCAGGTGCACTAGCTAGAGAGCTGATCATCACAAATGGTTATACGAAGCTTGTTCCGTGGCATACATGACGCTCTATCATTTCACCTTCCCAAACACCGGCTAATTACTCTTATTGTTAACTAGTTATAACATGTCTAGCAGCTAGCTACACTTTTTTTTCTTAGTTTATCTAAGTTGATATATAATGAATGAAAGAACGGTGCAGGATACGAGGGAATGGCCGATAATAGAGGCGTTGCCGTCGTATGGGAGTGGGAGGGAGAGGGGTGCGGGTGGGCACATTAGCCTCATCATCCATGGCCATGGTTTCCAAGACGTGGTTATTACTGGTACACGTTCCCTCTCTTCGTCATCTTTAACTTCCTCATCGTACATTTGTCTTTGGCTAGTTAAAAACTTAAAATTGTTATTTTGATTTAACTTATTAAAAATATTTTATTTATATACGTGTAAGAGATAAAAGTTTAATACATTATATATTAAATACCTGTTATATAATATCCTAGAGTAGAACATTATTTATATATTTTTTTGTGATAAGTTTGTATTGTTAGAATTTGGTTAAAACCAAGCTAAATCAAACAGTCAATTCTAATTTAATTTTTGTTTAATTAACTAAATTATCTCACTTTAATTATTTAGGTAAGTGGTTTAGTTTGGTTTTAATCAAACCGACCAAATTTACTATTAATTTTGACCAATTACAAACAATAATCCTTGCTTCAATTAATCAAATGCTTTAGAAGAAGTTTGATCGTATTAAATCTTTCAAATGGACTATCATGAAGTTTAAAATATATAGTGGCATAACGGGTATCCTCCAATTAATTATATGATATAATTTAAAATTGTAAACTTTGCCTTAATTCCACAAAAGTTAATTTGTTGAAAAGCTATAATATATATGCTTGGTATATGAAATAGGAGAGAACGGAACAATTGACGGGCAAGGAAGGATGTGGTGGGAGCAGTGGTGGAACAAAACTTAGCAGCACACAAGAGGTCACCTTCTGGAAATGATGAACTTCACCAACATACTCATTTCCAATTTCATCTTCCTCAACTCTCCCATCTAGACCATCCACCCCGGTTATTGCAGGTACATATTATATATTTATGGCTCTTCTTTAATTACTAGCTAATTACCCATCAGAACTAGCTGTAATACAACCAATTCAATCATCTATACATCTGTCCATTCACCTTAAAATTATGTCTCTACTTATAACAATCAATTCTTTGATTTTTTTCTTTGAAAAAACTAGGGTTTATATTTTTCACATGTCAATGATTTTTGTTTGATATCAGTTATGTGATCATCAAGGACTTGACAATCTTGGCTCTTCTCAACTCCCCAAACGCCGACGGCAGACCCCGGTAAATTTTTTTTTAGCTCCCCTTTTCTCCAAAGTACAACATATAATTTTGATGTCAGGACAACCAAAGCTAAATTTAACAATAATATTGAAAGATCCACATTTCAGAATCTTGATAATGTCAAGCTTGGCCACTAATGTTTCTGTTATTACTAACATTCAATTTTTGAAGCTGGCCCTCTAGATGATAAAAAAAACTTAATTTCTTTCCTCTCCCACTAGAATCTTTAAAAAAAAACAACTATGCCAATATATACATTTGTTTTAGTTTTTCCCCTATTAACAGTAAAACATCCCAATTTATGTTTGATATATTTTTCTATTGAAATTGGTGTATTAACTATTAACATGGTGTTGATCAACATTTGAACAGATTCGAGCTCGCACGTGTGCATGGAGGATTGCTACATAGAGACTGGAGATGACTTAGTAGCAATCAAGAGCGGTTGGGACCACTACGGCATTGCCATGGCCCATCCCGGCTCGGACATCACCGTGAGAAAGGTCTCCAGCACCACCCCCACCTGCTCAGGCGTGGCCATCGGAAGCGAGATGTCTGGTGGGGTGTCGAATTAAGACGGACCGTGGCCGAGGAGGGTACCTATAACAAACATGGAGCTAGCTGGCGAGGGTGAAGGTCGGCCATTAGGTTCAGCCGGGGGGACAATGATCACCCCAACGATGGCTACAACCGTGACGCGTTGCCGGCGGTGAGGGGGCGTATGTGAGCAATGTGAGGGGTGTGGGCATAGGGAAGGCTCCCATGCTAGAGGGTTTACATGGTTCACCATTCCGAGACATTTGCATTAGCGATGTGGGGTTAGAAGGGATACCCCCTCCAGCAACATGGCGCTGTGAATTCATCTCTGGGAGTACACATCAAGTGTTCCCATTGCCCTGCCCACAATTGCAGGTCACCAACGATTCTCAATCGTGGTGTGAGCCTAATTCACACTAATTAACTGGTTTATTGGTTGATTCTTTTAATCAAGATAGGAGCTCGGGAGGGGGCAAGATATGGGCCACCGAGAAATATCATGCATAGTTTTTTTGTTTTCTTTGTTGTGTCAATCTCTTTTCCCTCAGTTCTACCATACAATTTGTAGTTGTAGAGTGGCTGTTCTTCACCCAAAGTTATTACAATGAAATTGGTTGAACTGCCATACGGCAATAGGAGAGACATTTAACCGTAGTTAATTAAACTGTACGAGTTTAATAATATGATTTCAGACGATAAATTAATTAGGAAGGGAACGGATATTAGTCTCTCCATCTTCTCAAAGACTTGGTTGTCCGTAAAAACACAAGCGGGGCACTTAGATGGTTAAATAAAGAGTTTGCTGCGTAAAATTCTGACACACACGAGCAGAGAATATTACATGGGCAGCATTCACCATTTCCAGAAAACGTTGGAGCCACACTTGAACTTGTCCTTCCCTTCGCATTCCAGCGCCAAATCATCGGACAGGAATGGCACATTCTGCATTATCAACCAAACCTTAATTTAATAAATACATGTGTCACCACCAGTTTCAATCTATAATCCTAAACAAGAGAAGCAAGAAGCACAAGGAGGAATAATCTCAATTGATAAAACAAAATTGATAAGGTAATTATGTAGTAGATAGACCTTCTTCTTAGCAAGGTCATGGCAGCCAGTGAAGTTCTCGGGGAACTTGCAAGTTCCGAACTGCACAGTGTAGGCACGGGCGAAGTTAGCATTAATGGTGGCTAACCTTTTCTTGTCGTTCAATTCCTGCGACACAATTTGAATCATCCACTAAGCATCCACTTGATCAAATAATACATGGATTTATATGTAAGCATGAGAAAGAGTTCCATTAATCACTCCTATTCTAACTCATTTAACTTACTGATTAGATTAGAGTATACACACCTTATTGGCCTTGCTCTTCTCTAGATACTCGTCAAATATTCCGGCCTTGGCCGAGGAAACTGCAGCAGTAGAGAGGACGAGGGCAGCCAAACCGACGACGGCCGCTCTTCTCCCCTCCTTCATCTCCATTCTCCTCCCCTCTCCTTGCTGCGCTATGATCGCCGGCAGCTTCGGGTAAGACACGATGGCGGGTCCGGCAACTGCCGGCTTGAAGCTTGCATCGGAGGCAACATACTTGCATGCCAAGACTGAGGAGTTGACGGCCGCCATTGATGCTTCTGGGTTTGTAAATCAAGCGTTGGAGGTTGATTCATGTAGTATTAAGGGTAAGTGAAATGAGGAGGATTTTTAGTTTCTGTGGGGTGATGTTGATGAGCAGGGATACGATACGAGGCTTGTGGTGAGAGTGTGGATAAGGTGAGATTTCCTCGCGCCCATTGGACGCACGGGCTCTTGTTTGGTCCCTCCTGCACAAGTATCTTATGTGCTTGTGAAAGATATATATACCCCTTTTGTAACAAATAAAAAAATGCACAACTCACAAATAGTAACTGAAAATGAATAACCAAAAAGAAAAGCTAATCGGTGATCCTGAATTAACAGGGATCTAAGTTCTAGGAGACGTCCCCACCAGACAATCCGCTTGAACATCCAGCATGCCCGCACCATAAATTCAACTATAATAAGAGCTTCCTACTTCAAAGAAGAAAACAAATTTTTTCTTCCAAATTGCTATATCTTCAGAAAGCAGGCATGAACCTCAATTCTCTGTCAATAGTAAATGCTTTTGTATTAATGAAGGACACACCTGATGCTTCTTTGCGAGTACCCAGTAAACATAAGGCTGAAGTAACAAAATATTTCCAGCCCATTCGCTTGATCAGAGCATGCCTCAGCAAAAAAATTTGTCTCCATCTTTTAAATGTTTTACTTGAAAGGATGAGGTTTTATAGATGACAAATGACAAATGTGGTGTTTCAATGCCCACCCATATTTGCATGTGAGTACTTGTTTTAGGTTTTAGGTACGTATCCACAAAGGAAGATAGGGGAAGCTATTTATAAATAAATGGAGGTAAAAAAGGTTCAAACATAGACACACAAAATATTGAATCTAAAGCCTTAGCCATACGAAAAAGGAGTAATACAAAACCTGTTTGACTTGCTCAACCTGCTTATTAGAGCTGAAAAAAAATCCCAATAGCAGAGGAAAAAAATACAGATTTACGTAATCATGTTTTCAAACAAAATAAAGTAAACATTTGAACATAAGCAAATATTATAATGTTCGCCAACCGCATTATTGCAGAAGTTAAATCAAATGCATCAAAATTCAAGATGGCAAGGTCTTCAACCAAGTTGACAATCTCTTCCGTTTACGACTCTTTCTAACCTTAGAACTTTTCGGTTTAGGACAAGTAGATGGAAATACTAAAGAACTTCCAGCTGGTTTCCCCACAAATGTCCGCCCTTTCTTTGAGTGCCACTTCAGTGGAAACTTATTTACCACATTTCCGATGTCCTTAGCATTGTTCAGCTCAACCAGGCTCTGAATCTTTTCAAGAATCAGGTTTGTCCAGGCAACTGACTTATCCAGACCCAAGGAACCATCCATAGGCTTCTGCCATAAATTTAACAAGAGGTTTTGAAATGATTGGAAAGACAAGGATTGTGCATGCCCTTCACGACCATGGAAGATCATATTAACTTTGATTACATGTTTGCAAAGGTTTCCCTGCATTGACCAAGTACAGTCGCAAAACGAGAATTCCGATCCAGGATTCCATATCATACATGACAAGGAACTGTCTTCTTGGTCCAACACTTTGGCAAAACGTTTATCAATATCATCCAATATAACACAATTATCAGGTATTAGAAGAGCCTGATTCCATGAAGAAGAAGAAATATATTCTTCTTTGATTTCATTAAAGGACCCACTATCATCAGCATATCGGTTAAGCCAATAAGATGAATGTATCTCAGTAGAAAGTTTATGAACTAACCAATCAACACGCTGGAGTGAACCAAGATGAGAATCATCGTAAATTTTCTGTTTGAGCTTCAGATGATAACCTTCTATGGTCGAGGAAGCTTCTTGGCTGGCAAGAGAGTATGTTTTCATGGTTGACAACCACATTTCTGCGATATTAAAATACAATAAAATATTAGAGCAATGTCATGATTGCCATTAATCAACATCATGAAATAAAAAGAATATAAATGGAAGTCGCACTAACCAATTTTAGGCACCCAACACTCCTCAAAATACTGGATAAATGCGGTCTGATCAACAAAATCATGAATTAATTCCCCCATAGCAATCTTGGGATCCGATCCGTCAAAGATGGAATACAATATTTTTCCCAAACGTTTGAATATCTCTCTCTGATTTTCAATATTGTTGCATCTTTTTATAATGTTCCTCAGCCACTTCCTACGAATGCGCCAAGAGCAAAACAGAACTGGACAGCTGAATGCATCTCTGATAGAACATAAACAAGTCAACACAGTCCAAAGGTAAGATCAACAGTAACAAAAAAGAACAACTGATTAGTCTATATTTAAAGGCACATCTTTGAAAATAATAAAGGTAACAGTACATGCCTGATTGGATCTATCTCGGCAGCTGCATCATCTATTAAAAAACCACTAATCCTCCAAGAAGAATCTACCATCCGAACTCTGTCACAGAGAGCTTTGACCCATTTATGGGTATCTAGCTTTGTGGAGCTACGAGTTATAACCCATGCAACAGGAAGAGCTTGCTGCCTCGAATCAAACACAAGCAGCGAGTACAATGGATACTGAAAACAAACAGTAGCAAATATTCGACATTTTTTAGTTACTAAACTTGTCCAGAAATTCAACCATTGTACAATCATCAACCAAATTTAACAGAAAGAAGTAGCAGCAGCCAATGTAAAGCTAGATAAGTGAATCTGTATACCTTGAGTTTATTTACACCAAACATTGAATCCGCTGACAGAAGGCTATGATGACCAAAACGAAGCATCTGCTGCAATTGCCAATCAGTCTGGATTCCCAGAATGAAAGAGCCAGTATCGGACGAATCCTGATAAAAGAATACTGATTTCTTGTTTCGTTCGACCCACAACCGAATACTTGCTTGATCATCCAAATCCAATTCATGGGTGGACCGTTTAATTATCATCTCCAACTTCTTGACATATTGAGTAGCCAAGCTACTAGCTTTTGCATTTGAGCCACAGTAACGCTGAACACCTTCAATGTGAGTCTGCAGAATACTTTCTTCAGGAATGCCCAAGTATATCATGGACATAGTTTGCTGTTGGATCTCACTACAAATATAGGGGATTTTCTTGGCACCAGGACCAATAGCATCCTTATCAAGAGGCCCATGGCACACAAATCCTGACTTGTTCACATGACGCCGTTCATTGTATATGATAACTGCAAGAGAAGGTCGAGCATAAAGACGCTTCACAACAAAGTGACAAGTACAGCCTCGCATAGACTGGGGTCGAGCAGCACGATTTCGTGTATTAAGCCTATATCTTCTGCTAGGTAAAATACCCCCACCCTCTCCATAATTCTCAGGACCAAATGAGCACCAATAGCTAAAGTCAACATAAAAACAAAAAAGTAAATACTCACAGAGATACATTTCTCCAAAATAATCAACCTCAGAACAACACAGTTGACACCACAAATGGCAAAAAGCAAAAAAAAAAGTAAACCAACTACTTTATAAATATATGGCCAATTGATGGGAAGAGATGGTTAAAAAGATATGCATGTTGGAAACCCCAACAACAAGAAGGAGGCCAAAATCCTCTCCAGTAGCCAGAAAATCTAGAATCCACTCCAATTTCCTACAAACTTACAATGCTCAAAATTTTATTAACTCATCAGATAATGAAATTTAAGGTCTATTTATAGACTCAAAATAACTATTAAAATAAAGAAAATACTGAATATGAGACTTGTAATACAAGGAAAATGTGCTTAAAAAGGAAATATGTAATTTCCAAAAATAAAATTCGAAGTACATCAATAAAACGCAAGTAAAAAAGCATTCTAATATAAATTTCCAGCATCAACAATTTATTGAACTCATAGAAACCTTATTGGTCCAAATCCAAAAAACTTTGCTTTGCTTTCACTAATCACAACAACAATGCAAAATTAAATTTTCTTTTGAATCTCTATGCATGGTCTTATTAAAGTATACGTGCTAAAAATACCAAAAATAAGAAACTAAATTTCTTAGTCAAATCTTAACAAACTTTACTCAAGTCAATAAATATCTTGTTAAAACTTCAATTTACTGTTAAACAGTTATTCCTACATAACGTTATGAGAAATCTAGGTCTAACAGTCAAATTAACTTAAATTAGCTCTCTACATAGGAAACAAAATACACGGAACAGGAATTAGTCAAAGCAAGAATCCACGCAAGTAAAAGTGTATAAATTAGGCACATAACCAGCTCCAGAAAAGTAGAAGATGAAATTCAAGAATACCACGTTAACCCATTGTGTTGGTAACAGCAGAAAATAAAACTATCTTAATTTTTATTAGAGAACTCTGAATGAGAAAATTATCCTGCCTGCATCAGTCATGGTTACAAACTTGGAAATTAGTTATAAGAATGAAAACAAGATAAATCTACTTTATTCAATAATTATGAATTTTCAAATCGCTAAACATGGCAGTCAGCTAGAGCATCTATCCTGTTTGGCTGTATCTGTGAGTTTCCAGACACAGAAGAGGTAAGGCAAGCATAAAAAATACACATTATTAACAAAGAAAAAATGCACCCACAGCCTGTATTCTAGGTATTCATCATCCTTGTACTCCTTTAAACTTCCTTTTGCTCTTTTCCTTCCCCTCTCTATGTGGAACCGTGTTGGACATTCTACATTTGAGCACTCTCCAATAATAAAGGCATCAACTCGTTCATAAGGAATAAGGACAACATTGTCGATGTGGTCTTCTGCAATTTTAACTTCAGTCCAATTAAGATCAGAAGAAGAAAACTCCTCAGCTGGTGGATCTTGCACAGGTATATCCAAAATAGAGTCTTTGACTTCCACAATATCAAGAGCCATCTTCCAGCAACTAATCACAGATTTAGGCAATCTATAAAGGAAGGCAGCAGATACAAGACAACAGAAAAAGCAGCACAAGTCAGTTTTGGATAAAAGTGTTCATAGAAAAACCCACAACAGAAGAAAAACAAAAAAAAAAACCAACGCACCCTTAAGAACAAAACATTATACTCATCAATGAAGCTCCTGAAACAGTTGAGAATTATGCTTGTGTATACCAATTTGGGCTTAGTTATGATTTGAAATGCTGGTCTAACTAGTTAGGTTCTGAAAGGTTATATAGGATTTTGTTATTATGTATTAAAATTGTGAAAATCTTGTATTGTTGCCTACATAATGGCTTGCGAGAAAATTCTTGCAATTACCAGCTCCATTATTTTGTTTTTCAACATAAACCTTAGAGCGACATTCAGATGTACCAGCAATGAAATCATCATTCAAATCTATTCTATCTAGCTAAACCAAGATTGATGGAATGTATATACCTATTTATTTGAGTGACATTGCAGTAAAAGTAAATGTAAAATCCACGTGAAAACATAGCGCAAAATTCTTATGGACAACACGTACTATATAAATTAGGAAAAGAGTAGACGACAACACCCATTGATTAACAACAGTTGATGACGCAAAGTTTGCAACCTCAGGAATTCCAGAAAATTTCGAACATATCTCATAGAGATCTCATCTTCACAATAGTCGTGAGATGATTCTAAGACCCGAGAATGTAACCTTTGTCCCACACTCCCACCTCGATCAAATCAAGCAAATAAGGATTGTGTTTCGAATGTGAATCTATCTTAAAAAAGGACTTTGTAGAAGGCCAAACATTAATAACAAAAACTAATATTATCGCATACAAACAAATATGTAGGAAATTACAAGCTCCTAAGATCAAAATATAAAGAAAGATCCAAAATTGGCCAGACACAAGGAAAGGAATATTCAAAAATCAAATCAAATGGGAATAAAGGCAACAGAAACGAGCCTATACCAAAAAGAGCAAAGTGTCAAAAAAGAAGCTGTAAAAGGAGTTTGGAGGCAATAGCCGAAGATAACGTTTATGTCATAATCGCAGGAGAAAGAAGAGAAGAAGAATCAATGATTAGCCGTAAATTGCAGGTGTCTTGCATAGCTGAGAAGTAGCTTAACTTTGTAGATGATGCTGAAACAGTTACGAACTGAGTTTAAATCTAATTTATCAGTCCAAGTGAATCTTACAAATACAGTTTAAGCAGCTATACAACTATACAGAATCAAACTGGATAGAAACAAGCAATATACGACTTAAAAGTAAGATATCCACATAAAAAATGCCCCTCGATGAAACTAATAGTAGAGAGATCAAGGATGAACTACACCTGAAACTGAAAAATAATAATAATAATAATAATAATAATAATAACAATAATACATCATAAGGTATCATCACAATTCACAAACAGCTCAAATTCCATTACCCATGCTCGCATCAAAACCTGGGAGCATTGAAATGAAAGATAACATTTCTATAAAAGCATCATAGCGTGCTTCCAAATTCAAAACCCGACTTCCGAGCATAACATTTCCCAGCAGAAAATAAATGGCGGCAATTATGGGTCTCGTTGAGTACAGTCCCAGGGATATGGTTTGTCTCCTGGTAAGCTTGTCATGAGATTAATTTATCTGAGCTAATAAATCAGAACCACACCTCTTCCGTCTTCTGCTTTTCCGCCGCCGCCGGTGGTGCGACTCGCCGGAGATAAAATGGTAGGGAGGGGTAGATAAGGGGGTGCCTACTGTTAAACCGGGTACCCGGATATCCGACCAGGCCCGCCTAATAATTCTACAAAACCAGATTTATTTCAGTTGTGGCCGATAGCCGGTTATAAATACATCACGCGGCCAAATTTAGGCGCAGAAAAATGTTATACCCTGTTAATCGAGTGAGTTAGTTTACGAATATTTTACATTTGGCTCGATCGATTCGATTTGAAATTTAATATTTAAATATTTGAATTCGAGCTTAATTCGAACTCGAATCTTTCGAACCAAGTTTGAACAAAGCAGTATTTGATTTAATTCGACTCGAAATCGACTTGTAGTTCGACTTAAATTCGACTCGATAAAATAATATAATAATATAGTCTTTATATTGTATTTATATATACAAATAAACTTAATTATAACTAGTTATATTTATTTATATATAATATAGTAACAAA
Source organism: Piper betle (assembly GCA_033002965.1). Taxonomy (NCBI): domain Eukaryota; kingdom Viridiplantae; phylum Streptophyta; class Magnoliopsida; order Piperales; family Piperaceae; genus Piper; species Piper betle. The sequence goes on from JAURVB010011174.1 coordinate 30,100, forward strand.
ATAGTGAGATAATTTACATGGTAGGTCTTCAAGTTAAAGACTTAAAGGTCATGGGTTCAAGCTCACCAACGAGTAGGCAAAATTAAAGAGTTTAAGTGTATTGAGCTCAAATCGAATAATATAAAAAATATTCGAACCGAGTTCGAACGGAAGTCGAGCTCGGCTCGCTCACTCCTTTAATAGCCCTACCTACGCTCTAATCAAATATTAAATACTAGTTATAAATCATGACAAGAGTTATGCCGCATTTTTTTTAAAAGAAAACTACCTTCGAAAGCTTAAACCACCTATTTATAACTACTCAATCAAAACTATTAAATAAAAAATTTGTGGAATAAAAAAATGTCATTTTTGCCTATTACATGTTTAAAAAATTTGGCATCCACTACTATTGTTAACAACTCTAGTTTAGTCCGAATTTTATAATTGCCGAGCCAAGCCGATACTAAAGACCCAAACACAAACATGATTCTATGCATAAAATTTTAAATATTTTAAGATGTTTTTTATTATTTTTTATAAAATATAAACTATTTTTAATGATATTTCATATATATACCAAAAAATATATAGAAAAATTCAGATTTAAAATAAAAATAAAATAATTTTTATGTTCAGATTCTTGTGGGGTCAAGTCTTTTGAAACCTTGGAGACCTGAACATAATATGAAATGGATATAGATGGACTCGAACTCTATATTTTTGGATAGGGTCGAGCTAGGTTGGGTACTATCCATCGGCAACACTGGCATCGACAGCATAACAGGCATCAACAACATGACAGAGGTATGGTTTTTTGATGAGTTTTACTCCCAAGGTTGTGGCCACGCATTGAACCGGGAGGTATGAGTGAACCGTCTGATTCATTGTATTTCTCTAAACCGGGTAAAAAATCCGATGCGTTTGCACGTTCTTCGAGACAATCCCTGTACGGTCTGGTTTTTAAAAGTTTGCTTAGCCGTTTTAGTTTTATGGACTCCTTGGAATGGTCGCAAGGAATTTATTCACTCCAAAGATTCAAAAGAAAACACCTTTTTTTAAAAAAAAGGAAGACAAATATCTAAAATGATTTTGAACTCATCTTTTCAATAAGAATGTGTAACACTTAGTTTGACAATCATGAGCACATCGTGAAATGAATGTTAAGGAACATCAATACAATTAATTAAAGAAAGGCAAGTGCAATGCGATCGCTACAATTCACATAAAATTAAGTTGTGTAATATTTTACATGAGTTTAAAGAGCAAGACAGCTTTTTAGAGCAAAAAATATGATATCTCAAATCATTGACACTCGCTTCCAGTACAATGTGTTGAAAGTTTTCTGGTCGCACAAATCCACTTCCAAGCAACTTCAACATCATCCCCAACAACAGTGGGTATATGCCAGCTACCTCCCTCAGATTCCGGCAGACAATAACCAGAATCAATTACCAAGCAATCAGTAACAGAGAAATCTACAATTGAGACTTCAATCATATCCTTAGGGCAGTTTTTCTCAGCCTTCACACCATTTCGGATCGACCGAGTTGTTAAGTATCAGTATAGTTTCAGATGGCTAGTATAAGTATAGATTTACGATAAATGGGCACTAGCAGCAACTACAACTCAGTCGTATAACAATGGAGTAAGGGGGTGGCCAGTGGAAAGTGGGACCCCGTCCAGAAACAGTAAGGCGGACCTGCAAATTTACACCAAGCAAAGATCATCAATATCATGAGTTCCTCCAAGTTGACTTGTGGTAAGAATTAAGAGGAAAATCAAGAGGGGGGTAGATGCAAGCAAAAAGAAAATATTCAGAGAAAAAGTATCCATATATATGGTCTATGATCCAGTGGAGTAACAAAACAAGATCGGTATCCCTGATGACAATCATTAAAATTAGCTGGAATAGCATGTTAGCAAAACTATACTAGTCAACTTCTTTCATTTTCTTTTTCTTTAGATTTCTTCCACACCCTCACCCATTTAATCAATATCTGTTTCAATTTTCAAAGCTATAAAAACACAAACATTGCACAACATTGTCCAACTTAACCCACTCCTTATACCTTGTAGCCAAGTTAGTTACATTATAACAAAAAAAGAACAATCAAATATGGTTACACGGTGGTCAACTGAGAAATGCAGCTAGTTCGCAAAAGAAATTTAAGACTGCAACCAAGTTCACAGCAAAGCTATGCGGACATAAATCACCTTCTAAATCCACCTTACCTTAGAACCTAGATATTTATACATGAATAGGTCTTTTAAAACAAACAGCTAAATCTCATAAAGAAACTACGGCTTGCAATAAAGGCTGAAGAACCTCAAAGGTAGATAAACATATAATAGGAGATGTTATCAATCAGCATAAATTGAGCCAATCGTTCATGCTCAACAGGAAGCTGTGGACACTCAAATTGACATCATGGATAGTACTCACATAGGTAGCAAATCCCAGAAAAGGAAAAGATTTTGCATTATCTGATGTCAACGGGAAATATAAATACATGTCACTGGTCCCAACAAGGGTGGGGATGGAAGAAAGAAGATTAGGAGAATGATGACACTCAGACTTTAGCTACCTTCCGGAATAAATTTTCCACATGCATCATGGCCACATTTTTATGAAGCACATCAAAATACAGAGACTTAGATGTTTTAAGAGTAAAGATTTTTCTAACTTTCACTGAGAAACCATTAGTTTCAACTTTCAAGGTATTTTCCATGTTTGGACTTCAAATATTTAAAAGTTCTAAACTGCATCCTTTATAGCTGCAACTAAAATTTTCACCTATATCATATGGTACATAAGGTTCAAAAAATAAAAAATCTTCCATCAAACTAGTAAAGCTCAATAAAAAATTACATATTTCTCAAAAGGAAAGAGACCAACAAATACACATGCACATCAAGTTATTTGCATCCAAAACACTGTGCAAAAGGTGCAAAATAAAACTATTATAATAGAATTTAAAAACACAAAAACAAAAGAAAAAAGGAACTTTTGGCAGAGCAAGGATGCTAAACAGAGAGAATGATTCCCACTGAAAAAAAAAAGAAGAAAGCTTTTTCTACTAGAAACAAGTGAACCTGGTTTTTTCCTTTCCACCGCGGGAAAAAGCTTGTCCCTAAAAGCTCAAACAAGTGATCGCGCATCTCGTCATTTGTGACCAATAAACATTTACAACTCACAGCAGTGTACAACCAATACCTGAAAGTAAGAGCTAGTAAATAATTGATTCCAGTTAGTGTTAAGAAGGAGAAGAAAGCTCCATCTACATGTGAGTTATGCATGTGCAGAAGATGACTCGTTTAAACTGGGAAAACAGAATGAACTTCTCAAATAGAATGATATGCAATCTACATTTGATCATATCCATAATGCAAATGGGATCGATACAAACAAAAATTGGATGGAGAAAGATGCAATATAACAAAATAGCATACAGGGAACAATAAAAGTTAATCACATCCAAGAATGTAGATATTAACTTCAGCATAATAAATAATGAGCACACACTTATCATTATATTTGTTCAATACAGTATACAACAAAGGATGCTTTTGATCTGTAACAAATGTTGCAGCACTCGATACATTATCTACCAATCTTTCATCTAGTGGCTCCGCACTGACTAATGTCCCAAAAAGGCATTGGTTAAAGCCGTTGACACTTTAAAACAATGTGATGCAAAGCATAATTGGAAGCTTCCTAGTCATGCCCAACTTACCTCCATCAACACTGTTAACTTATCTAAAAGCCTGGTCAAGTCAAGGTTGTTTAGTTACTAAAATCCAAAATGATTAAATACTAAATCTTGGATTATTCTTCCTTAGGTATATAAAATCGTAAATCAACAAGCCCAAGTTGAATCATCTAGGATCTACCTGACCAAGCTGAGTCCTCAATATTGTTTAGGAGGTTTACATTTCTTTTAAGGTTATACACAGTTCAACCAGTCTATGATCTGATTTGCATGTATCAGCAAAATAATAGTAGTCAACTAGGCCAGGTCTGGCCTAACCTGATTAGCCAGAATGTCGCCTATAAGAATCCAATCATAAAGATGACCCTGGCTTATGATGGAATCATGGAAATATACTCCTCCAAGTGATTGAACAAGTGAATCTGAAACAATATCACTCTCAATACCAAAGGGAGATAACATTCAAGTTTTCATTTCCAAAATGCACATATACTTTCACTTCTTGCAACAAGTTATGAGGTCAGCATGCATCATCTTCCAAGTTAGCACTTTGGTAGTACTGAAAACATCAAATAAAAAGGAGAAAAAGATATTAAAGTAATTCTAAAAAAAGCGCACCAACTGTAAACATCATGAGCTGCCCCGTAATAAAACCAATTGTTGATAATATCCCCTTCTCAGTTTCTTCTGCCATAACCTGAGCTCATAGAAGGAAGTGATAAGAGGGCCCTATGGAGAATGTGGTCAGAAATCCATAATAGAATCCGACCACATCGACCGAATTGATTATCTTCATGCATAAGGATAATATATTACCTAGTAGAAAAGATTTCAAAATCATCACAAACCTCCCTTTTTTCCTTTTCTATTGCAATTTCTTGATTATTATATGATGATTTCTTAACTTTCCATATGGAAACAGATAGTCATTTGATCCATATGGTGTGGCATACAATGCACCAGCATTTCTCCAAAATTCCAAGAGCTTCTTGTGATTTGGATCATCGGCTGGTCCACCCTTCACCCGACCACTATGCAAAACAACAAGAGGCAATTTCTTTGATGTACTTCTTTCACGAATTCCATCAACAACAGATTAACGACGAGGAAGCCACTCCTGAAACACCATATACATTATATCAGCCACCTCTTTATACCGATCCCAACTCCTCTCAAATATGAAGTAGAAGACTTGAAACAAAAAATTTAATTAAAGAACACAACGCAATCATATTTGGAAGGCAGAGAAATCAGCTCTAGCCTCCTCGCTGCAAGCTAAGGTTGCCAAAGAAATGGCAAAATTATCTGTTTCCGCTGGATCATTATCAATGGAAACAAGCTTCTCCCCACAGGCTCTGCACTCACCTTCCCCACTCATCTCCGTCTTCACCACATTCCACTCTCACACCAACACCATGCCACCCAACACCACGCCACCCACCCCCACCTCTCACCACCACCCTCTGCATCTCCTCCCCATCCAACTCCTCCACACCGGCCTCCGCCGCCGCCGGCCACGCAAACCACTCCTCCACCACTTCCGCAGTGGCCTCGGAGACCTGCAGCACCGTCGCCCGCGTCCTCTGCAAGAACTCGTACACCTTCTCCGCCCTGCCGACCTCGGAGTTCACCGTAATCGGCGCGGCCAGCTCCGGCTCCTCCGGCAGCACGTCGGCGGCTGCCATATGCGCGTCGACTGCGTACGCGCCGTCCCCGTCCCCGTCCCCTCTCTTGCAAAAACCCGAACAATGCCGGGCCATAAGACAGCAACCTGGGAACGATATGCTTGTGATCGGCCATCTGCTTCACCAAATCAAACGCGAGAACCGGGTCGCCCTTAGCGGCGGCGAGGCGGGCGAGGCGGGCGACGCTGGTGAAGGTGGCCTCGTCGGGTACGACCCCGTCGGCGGCCATTTGCTGGAAAATCCCAAGCCCGCGGTCAACGGCGAAGGTTGAAGAATGCTGGGAAGTGTGGGACGAAGAGCAGAGGTAGAGGAAGACGTTGTAGCGGTGAAGGGATAAGGGGACACGGAGGGAGCAGGCCTCGTCGTAGAGGCGGAGGGCCTCAGGCAGGTCGCCGTCCTTGGAGCAGAGGTTGAGCTTGTGGCGGACGACGTAGTCGGGGGCTTCGCGGCAGGCCTTCTTCTTGGCCTTATGGGAGATGGGCGGGGAAGTGAGGATTGGGGTTTGGCCAAGAAGAAGAAGAAGACGGAAGAGGTGTGTCTTAGCATTTGGTTCCTCCCCTTCAATGACTGTCCCTCTGCTCCGTCTTTTATTAGATTTTCGGATTGATAAAATCCTTTATCTTTAGAAAAAAAATCTAATTTATTTAACCCCTTGTTTTCTTGTGCATTGTTTTTATTTTTTATTTTCTTCTGATGCTATTCTTGTTGAAATATGGGTTCATATTGGATAAGATTATGTAATCTTCCGTGGAAGCTTGAGAAGCCAAGCTTAAGAAGTCTGACTTAGAGCTGATACATTCACTCATTTTTTAATGGTAGGGTGGGATTAGATGGTTTTGGAGCCGATATGAAGAAAGTGAAGAACGTCTCAGAATTAATATTCCAAGAATATCAATTCACTCGGAGCATTCAGAAGCACTTGGATTTACCTGTTACATAGTTTGTATTTTGTGTAGTATTACAAAGACCTCGCCTTTCCTTCTGATACAAACAAAAAAATTGGACCGCCGGCATTGCGGAATGCCAAGAATAGAATTAAACAATACACCGAGAAGCCACAAGAGAGTGTAATCCCAACAACAGGAAAGCCTACTACGATATGGGAGGTATATCTAAAGGGAGAAAAAATGGTGGCTTGTTTCAAGCCATATTATTAGTCGAATATGGGGTTGATTCAATCTCCTGTGGTCGCCAGAAACTCTTCTGGACACACAAAAGCCCTTCCTTATTCTTGGAATAAGTTAGGCGAACCTCCCATTGAAGAGATTTTGCCATGCTCTCTATTTCGTTGATGATATCAACTTTGTCGCGGACTATTAACTTCCCTTCTGGCCTCAAAATTCGATCAACCTCTGCAAACACCGAAGTCAGCTTACACCTGCAGCAAAATGTGAATGATACGAGTCAGTATATATCATTTTCAAAGATGGTGTATTTTGCCCAAAAGACAGCATTCAACAAGCTCCTAGCATCAAGTTGTGTTAAATATCAAATGGATTTGGAGAATTCAAAATTTTCTGCCTTTGTGCCTATATGCGTATACACACATTTTCTGCTACGTGCTGTTGTCAAAAATATATGCATGCATAGATAAACCTCGCAACCATGATGAGACATCAAAACTTCACAGGAAGAGTGGATCAATGTTTGAAGAGTTATAATGCAACTCCTTCAGTAGATCGAAACATAAAGAGCAAAAATTGAGAACTGGCTTTTAGACCAGAAGAAGGAAAAAACATGGTAAGCATAACTTACCAATTGAATGAGAAGATAATGCATATATTTTTCGCTAAAGCTACTCAATGAGAAGATTATGCTTGCATATTGAGGTTCTATCTAAATTACATATTGAGGTTCTATGCTATGTGTAATTGACCTTTTTGTAATTTTGGAGAAGAGATGGTCAGCATGGAGAAGATCATATGTCCTCGGATACGTGCTGAAAGACTCACACCAATCATGATACATTCCCACAAGACCTCTTTCGTAGATAATAGGGAGTGTGTCTGGTGCATCGACAGATACCACATTCATGACCCACATATTCATTTCTTTCAAAGCCGCAGCAAATCTGCACAAAACAACAAATGTTTATATACCACAACTACCATAATGAAAATCTGCAAAATAAAGAACTGGAAAGTCGAAAAGGAACAGAAGCTAAAGAGATACACACCCTCCATAGACAGATCTCATGTCCATCACATTTCTCACTTTCTCCCAACTGAAACCCATCCCATTCAAATAAGACTTTGTGACGACATGCTTCCAATGCTGATAGTCAGACATGAAATCCTCAGGGGCAGGCTTCCCATAAACTCCCACCTGGGAATCATTCAACCAGTATGGTACTTTTTCCACCCTCTCTGGCCAAATTTCAGGCCATTTCGACCCGCGTATACTCTCTGCATCCGGTACTCTATGGATGCACGCCTGAAGTGGAACATTCCTGCAGATGGAAACATATTCATCTTCCATAAAAAACTGAAGTTTTTTATTACCAATAGGCACAAAACAAAATAGTTAGCAGTTCAGTACCAGGCTGCATTTGGATCATCGACATCAGAGCAGAGGGGAGGACTATTTTCAGCTCTCTGCTCATAACAACTGTTGGAAGAAGGCTTTTTGTATATTGCTGCACCCACTTGATTCACAGCATCCTTCTTAATTGTCACCAAGTCCCAGCACATAGCTTTTGTAAGTTTAGTCATTTCTGCACCAATGCACAAGGCAACAAAAACACATTTTTTTCAAGAATATAAAATTTTGATTTTTGAAAACATACAAGCACAAATAAAAGAACATGATGTTGACAGCTAAAACGGGTTTTACCTTTCCAAATCTGAACATCCTCTTCTAATTTTTGATATACTGGTGTTGCAGACCATACAAAATAGCCACCAGGTCTCAGAACACGGTTCAATTCCAACAAAAGCTTACCACCTGCAAAGGGCAATCTTGCTGTAAGTTCTATATTTCAGGGTGACAAAATTGTAAAATTCAATTCCTTCACCAAAACATCATCATTTGCACATTGTCTTAGCCTAATGTTGGGCAGAGAAAACCTACAAGAAGAATAGATAATGAAACATGTACCTTCAATATGCCATGGGACTCGACAACGAGCGCAATGTACAACATCGAAAACCATGCTTGGATATGGTAATCTTTTGGTTCCCATTACGGCAGAAATGGCAGGTATTCCCCTTTCCAGAGCAAATTGGACTTGTGCTTCATGTTCATCCTTGGGAGCAAAGGACATTGCAAGAACATCTTTATCAAAAAGATAGCCACCAAAGCTAGCAACCCCGCAACCAACATCCAACACTACCCGACTTCGTTTTCCCCAATCAATATCTGGCACAGCCTGTACAGTCATCACAAAAGTTTTGAGTTCAAATAAGTTGGAGTAAATCAGAATCTAACACAGAATAATTGCATGCAAGCTATTTTCTTGATTTTCTTGAGAAACAAGTCCCAAAATTAAAAGCCAGATACATGGCACAATCTCAAAGAAAAGAAAAACACAGGATAGCCAACCTCCTGGAGAAAGTCAATATAATGCAGAGCACCGTGCTTAAACTGTGTCCCCCCACCAGGAAAAGTTAGGTATTCCCCAGAGACTTTGACCCAATTTTGATGTCCTTTGACCACGGCAAGCTTGGTATGAGGAACATTAAAGTACCAGATCTGCAGTACATAATATGTTATATCAGTATCATGTCATCATGATATGGGAAATATAAAAGCTCAAGATGTGCAGTAAATAACATGTTGCATCATCATAATCTACAACTTATTCTAGCTAGGGTAGGGTTGATGAGATTTTGTCACCATTTGATTCTTTTCCCGTGAGTTTGACAAAATAGAATCATGCATGGGACCAAGATACAATTTTTTATGTGTGATCCTATTGCAACCTCAAAAGAGTGGAACTGAGATAAAGTTATAATTTCATTGCGCCTTTCTGATTAAGTGTGTAGGCAATATGAGCTGATAGCCAGTTAAAACATATTGATATGGTCTATATGAAGTGCATGACAGTAGTAGAATAAAATTTACCTTGTCCCTGCTATTCGGCCACTTAACTGGACTTTTATATCCTTCAGGAAGAGGAACTAAACAAGTCGGACCTTCTTCAGGGCAATGTCGTTCCCGGTGTTCATAATGCTTTGTGCTCCGCAGTTTCTTAATGGCTTTTTCATTGTCGAGACAGGGGATATAATCAGGTCCAGCAGCAATGTTGCAAAGTTTCCAACTATATTTACTAGCAGCAGAATTATTTCCATCAGACTTTGAAGCCTCTTGTGAATCCTTTTCATTTTTTGACTCCACAGCTTGTGTTGAAAAGGCTCCATTTTGGGTTGAAGTTTCATTTAATATCTCTGATTGGGCACCATCAGGGAAGACTTCATTTTTCTCATTACTGACACTTCCCTCTTTTTTATCCACATCTTTCCCTGTTCCACTCAGGTTTTCATCAGATTCTGACTTTTTCTTGGATTCAGATTCCTCATCACTCGATTTCTTCTCATCCCCAGACTCCTTTTCATCTGCCCCAGCTTCCTTCTCCTCAGACTTACTATCACCGTCAGATTCTTTCTCATTTAACTTTTGTTCGTCCAACTCTTTTTCTTCAACCTGCTTCTCACCTGTAGATTCCTTTTCCTCAGACTGTTTCTCAACCTCAGTTTCTTTTGAATCAGACCGTTTTTCACCCTCGGAGTCCTTTTCATTGTCCTGTTTGCTTTCACTTTCATCAGTTTCCTCCCTACCTTCACCATTCTCCTCTCCACCCTCAGATGCCTCAGTCTTCATGGTTTCCCCAGAAAATTTTTTAACATCTTCAGCCTCTTTGGAAGGAGTCTTTTCTTGGAATTTTTCTACCTGATTTTCACCACCATCATCAGGTTGCTCAGGCTTCTCATTTGATTTAGATGTTGCATCATCCTGAATTGGTCTTTTAACAGAGTCAAAATCTCCTTTTGTAGCAGCATCCGGCAGGTCACCTGAGCTATCCTCAAATTCTCGAGAATTTTCATCCACAATTTGTTGTTTCACCTCAGAATTAGTTTCTGAGGGGGAAACGTCAATATTTTGCACAGGAACCACAGCCGAGGATGTCATCATCCATACCCCAACCAAACAGAGGGCCACAAATGCAACAATTGTGAACGTGGAACAGTAGGAAGACGAAGGTCTCCTACCATCCATACGTGAGTTTTTTCCTAAAACCATTTATAACAACATATAACTGATTACAATGCAGCAAGGATCTGCAGAAAATGACAACAAAATTTTTATTTTAAAAAAATATATTTATATACATATCAAAAAGTTTCAAACCATTAACACACACAATATAATATAAAGAGAGACAACTGGAATCATCTACAACATTAGAAATTTGGCATGGATTTTCAGTGGTAATTCTCAATTTACACAAATGGTCCACAGCCAGACCCTATAGCGTTATAATCAGAAAGCACAACTTCTGCACGTCCAAGATCAAGCACATACAAGAGATCTGCTGCTATTTGATTTCTGAGCAAACAAATCAACTCGTATTTAATAGATTCAAATCGACCACAAAAAGAAACAGGCCAGTTACACCACATAAACGACGGCAAGGTGATCCGTACAGATCTTCGCAGAAAGAAAAATAAATAAATGCAGCAACACCACACAGCGAAAAAGAATCAGAGCAACGCCTTCAATCCAGATCCCTGTCAATTATAACTTAATCCATCGAAACAAGAGAAAAAGATTATAAATAATAGAAAATTAACTAAGATCTGGAAGGGGAAGCCAGCAGCAGCATTTCCAAGCTGGAGCAAACCCAGATCTGTTCATTTTAGATATAAACAACCAAATACAAAGATAAATGCAGCAACACCACACAGCGAAAAAGAATCAGAGCAACGCCTTCAATCCAGATCCCTGTCAATTATAACTTAATCCATCGAAACAAGAGAAAACGATTATAAATAATAGAAAATTAACTAAGATCTGGAAGGGGAAGCCAGCAGCAGCATTTCCAAGCTGGAGCAAACCCAGATCTGTTCATTTTAGATATAAACAACCAAATACAAAGATAGGGGAAACAACATTTCAAAAAAAAGAGAGACTTAGACGATACCCGGACGCACAATATCAGCAACGACAATGCGGATGGACGGGGGGAGGAGAAGAAAAAAACGCACTAGAAACGAGAGAGATGCGGAGAACTAGAAGAGCGCGAAGATTTTGAAGGGAGGCTCGGGATGGACGGAAATGGAAGGTTTGCAAGTAGCGGGGGGAGGAAGGCACCGATGCAAATGGCGAAATGGGATGGCTTGTCTATTTATATGACACATATGGGAGAGGATCTGCCGTATGTGTAAGGTCAAGGCGGTGGAGAAAGGTTTTATTGTTTTGAATTTTGTCAACTAGTGGAATTTAAAAAAATAACCGTAATTTATAATTATATTTCATAAATTTTGTTAGTTATGACTAATGTTAGATAACATTTGACACAATAAATTATATATATATATATATAATAGGCAGTGTAGTTAGGGGTACTAATTGAGCGAGCGAGCCGAGCTCAATATGTGTTCGAACTCGGCTCGAATAATTCGAAACTCGTTCGAACTCGACTCGAGATTGAACGAGTTTTGGACATACATGTCCGAGCTCGATTCGAATATCTTTTATGTGTTCGACCTCGAATATACTTAAACTGTTTAATTTTTGTGAGCTCGTTCGCGAGCTCGTTCGTTAGCTCGATTAAAAGTCATCAAAAGTACCTCACTTTAAAAAATGAGGTCATTGTGGTTTGAACCCATAACCTTGAAGTCATCAAAGTGAATACTTGTCATCTCAAATAATTAAACAAGTTTATTTTTAACCACGACCACGATGCGGATCACGTGGCTTATGGTTAAAAAAATGAGTTATTCAAGTTTCTTAACGCATGATCTTCTTTTAATTATAATTTATAAATAATTAATTAAACATAAATATGAGATTTAAAATCCTATTACAAGTAAATTTCTTCCTTTTATTTAATATAATTTTCATAAAAATTTAATGAGACTAAATTTCTAAGGAATAACTACTTATTTTAGTACGAAGATGTCTTATATCTTATGGTAAATATCCTAACAATAAATATATATTTTTTTACAATAGATCAATATTTTTTACATTAATTATTCATTTATTTTATTTATATATATATAATATACATATATATATTTTTATATAAACCCAACTGAACCTAATATTTTGACTAGTAGTTGCCATAAACATTGGTAAAATGTACAATTTTTTTTAAAATATGATGTAAATATGAAATGCAAATTTTCTTAAGAAAAGATTTCCTTTTTGTATAATAAATTTGTTGTTCCAATGAAAACTCTAAAAGGAATGCTTGGAAGAAGTCTTATATATATCTTACTACAAAATATTTTTAAAATATATATTTTTTAATGACAGATTCATATTTTTGGCATAAATTATATTTACACGATTCTTCATTTTTTTCATGCTGACACGAGGAAGCTTAAATGGATAAAATATAAAGAAAACATATAAGGTTAAAAATAAATTATTTACATAACCTAACTATTCCGAATGTTTTAAGGCTGGCACGTGGCTAACATTTTTTCCAACTTAACTACTAAATAAACAGTGTCCATTTTTTTGAGCAAAAAAGTTATCACATTTAATATTAATTTCTACACATAATTTAAAATATTTGTTATAGCTACTTTGTTAAAATAAAATAACTATTATTTGTTATATTCAATTTATTTTATTTAAAATGGATCATTTCTTTCTCACAAACAAATATAAACTATTTCACCGCGATTAATATTACTAAATTCATTGATTTGGCCATTATGATGAACAACCAAATGAAATTATACGTGTTTTCTAAAACTTGATAAAATTCAATTGATCTAAATTCAATTATAAACATTTTAGACGTCAATTTAAAAAAACATTTCAAGGACCGTAGTGACCTCTAGCCAAAGTGCCAAACATTATCTTCATCTCTAATTGGAGCTTAATAAATTCAAAGCCTACATTAAGACTCTAGTTAGTTGAAAGCTTATAACTTGTAAAATCATAATTACTAAAATAATAGCTACTTAAAATTAAATATACCGTATTTTAAACCTCTCGTTTTATGAATTATTGTCATACAATTAAACATAAATAATGTTGGGAAAAAAACATAAATATATAATTACTTTTTTACAAGTCCGAGTCAGGACTCAGAACCATGATATAGGTCGGCTAATTAGATGTGTTATTATTGATTCGCAAAAATGCCCTTAGACCTGTAAGTGGTTGGGGTTTTCTTATTTTTTAAGCATATTGATGGAACATTTTGAGGTTTGTCAACCCATCGCCGACATGACCTTTTTTCTTGTTTTTTTTGTTTTGATATGACCTTAATTAGGATGACTATCTGCGTCTGCCAAACGTGAAAAAGACCAGGGGCGCTTCATTTAATTCATTTTTATTGTTTTGTTCATTGATTGCCGCATCTAATTCAGGCTGATGTCTATTTTTCTTTGATTACATATGCATGACACATACTTTAGTAAAACAAAATATGAAATCCCCGTACTGCGCATGGCCATTATTATTGTTTATGTCGTAACTTGGGACCATGGTTGCAAAAATCGGAATCGGAATCGGAATCGATTTTTCAGTAAATCGGAATCGGAATCGGTCTGAATCGGCCAAGAATTGGTTCAGTTGAATCGGTCCAAATTAATTTAATCGGTCATATATAATAATTTAACAATTTATAATATAAATATATTAAAATTGGGTATTGATGTTATTTTGATATTATTCTGTGTATTATAGTTTTTGATATTTTTAAATAATTTTTAAGATTTTTTAAAATTATTTAGAATTAATTATTATTTTTGACTCGAGTTAGACTCGAGTAAACTTTTAATTACGAGAATGCCACTCTTTACCCACGCCGCCGCCGCCGCCGGCCCGGTCGGCGATGAACCTCGCGGCGGCGATGTCGGAGGATATCGGCAGCCCGGTCGGACGAACACTCAGCGGCCCGCAGCCGGCGGCGAGGCGGCCCGGAGCGGCGGCGAGGCGGCCCGGAGCGGCGGCGAGGCGGCCCGGAGCGGCGGCGAGGCGGCCCGGAGCGGCACGAGTCGGCAGCGAGTCGCGGCGATTCGTACGTCACAGCCCGATTCGGTCCGGCCACACTTCGGCGGCGACGTTGCGAGGTCGGCGGCGAGGTCGGTAGTCCGGTCGGTGGCGAGCCCGGAGTCGGGGAGCACGGCGGAGGGCGGAAACCGGGCGGCGGCGGGCGGACGAGCGGCGGCGGCGTGGGGGGAGCGGGTTTGATTTTAGGTTTTTAAAATCCAAATTACCATTTTACCCATGCTTAAATAATTTAATAAAATCATACCTAGGGTATTTTAGTAATTTCATTAAAAAAACCGATTCCGATTTAAATCGGCCGATTCCGAGGCCGATTCGGGGCCGACCGAGTCGGCTCCGAAATCGGATCAGCATCGCGCCGATCCGATTTAAATCGCTCGATTCCGCACGGAATCAGCCGATTCCTGCAACAGAGCTTGGGACACAAAAATAAAACAATCATAAAGTTACCTAAAGACGTCATGTAACACCCCATAAAAATATTAACTTAATAGCACGCAAAAATGTGCTTATTGGATATTAACTTTAGAATAATATTTTGTGGAAAATTTTTGTTAGAGACAAGAATGGTAATTTTTTAAAAAAGCTTGTTTGAATTTCAAAATGAAAGCTATAATACTTTAAGCATACAATACAATACAATACAATAATTTAGAATGGGTGAGCGACTTAGGTTGTAGATCCCTTAAGGAGAGGAATATTTTAAAGAATTGTCAAATTATTGGTAAATTAATCTTTGTAATATAGTCGTGTCCAATAATTATATGCTATATATTAATTTTTGTAAATTTTTTAGATGATAAAGATGGCAGGTCAAACATTCTATATATGTAGTAATCATGGGTATTACAGAGTTTGTCTTATTTCTCAGAAAATAATAATGGTTTCTTTAATAAGCTGGGCTTGTTGGGGTAAGCAGGCTAAATTGTTTTAAAACTAGTACAAATTTCGTGCGAGAGCTTCACAAATATATCTTTGATTTGAATTTAATAAATTTAAGCAGATTAACCCGAGCTTTGCTTAGGGTTTTGACCGATTGATTAATTCAAGTCGGTTCGGTTCAATTTAGTTTGATCCAAGTTTTATTAACCAGATATTGTCCGATTAATATTTTTGCAAGATCGTTTCTTAGCTGCTTGCCGACTGAAGAGATGGCTTTATTATCGTTAAGGAAACTTATGGATTTTTTTAGTTATTTTTTAGGATATGCATTGACCTCATGGTGCGTGTTGACACCAATTTGAGTCGTGCTTATAAATTTATGGATTATAGAAGATCTGGATGACTCAGTTTTAATTATGACTTTGATCCTCTCGATTTTATAGATCCGATGTATAGATATTGTTTGTATAAATTTATACTTATCTAGACATGCGGAGAAAAAATTTTGAGCTTGAAAATAGAGTCTGCATAATTTTGAGATTATGAGAAGAGATTTACGAAGGAAGTTGAAGCGTGCTGATTATACGCCCGGGGAATTGTGGAAAATAGAGGCTCTCAACCTCTATAAACACCCCAAGCCAATTAAAGCTAGAAGGAAGAAATTTTCTCGGAATTTATTACCTATGTGCCTGAGGGGTGGGTGTGGACGTCCGAATCATTAAGTCTGACCAAAGTTTAAAGTATGTCTAACTAAATTTGATCGACCAAATAAAAACAAACTAAATATGGATATTTGTTATCCAATTGAATGACCGGCCGAACGTCAAATATTTTATTTTAATAATATAATATTATGTTATTAAAAAATTAAAATCATGATATACATTAAAATTAATTAAATTTATACATAAAATTAATATTTATATCTAAAATAACCTAAAATGACTTACATGGAAAAAAGATAAAAATAATCCGCATATTTAAGAATTTAGAACAATACATTCACATTAACAATTATATCAAATCATTTACTATATAGTTAGAATGCTCTTAATTAATACTATAAATTTTTAAAAATTTAACTCATATACATTTTTAAGTCAAACAAAAAATAATCAATGCATAAAAGCTTTAAAGAATACTTGACATCAAAATGTACTCTAATATTACGTATACTTATAAGAAAAAATATTATAATAATTGATTCTTTATCCAATGTAGCTTACTTACATAAAAAAATATACAAAAGAGTTAATTATTTGTAAAAATATTTTACAAATATTAGAAGACTAAAAACTAAAAATAATATTCTCACATACTCATTATAAATATCAAAGTGTTTGGAATAATATCTTCATAAATATATTTTTATTTTTTAATATTTATTATTCTAAACAAATTTGATTATAAATTTGATTGTTTTCTTTAAGTAAAAAATATAATAACAAGAGAAAAACATATGTTAAAAAATATATCAAAAATAAAAATACATAAATATAAAATATGAATTGTTTTTATATTCACTCGTCAACTAATTTTAGGCACATATCAAAATTTTAAGCATTTTTGAACCCAAACTATTGTTAGTTGAGCCAATTATTTATTTTATAATGCTAAATACGGATTCAAAGGCAACAATTGACATAAAATAACTAAAATATTGTGAATAAATTTTCCCAAAATATAATATTTTACTATGTTTAATCTCCACCGTGATAATATATTAAATTGTTTATCTACTATATCTATAAGAGGAATAGTTGGTTCATCCAAATAATTCCCCAAATAAATTTGTATTGGCTCATTTGATGAACATTTCATAATCAATATGTTTCTTCCAACTCCTACTTGGGCCTCCAATAAGATAAACACTTGATTAACTTTTAATTCTAATAGAGGGCTTATTTGACGCACATCTAACCATAAATTTCACATTAATATTATTTTTTGAATTTTCCCATTGTAATATACTACTTTTTTATTCAAATATTAAAAAATAATAATTTTAATATTTATGCTAATTGACACTAGACAAACTTAAAAAATAAAAGAGATGATGATTATATAAATGT